>SNQJ01S0020658.1:24770-41963 GCA_010110895.2 Picea sitchensis
AACAAGTAGCGTATGCTTGTCATTGATGGCAAGTACAACAGTGAAGATGGCATGAGTATAGGAAGAATGTAACAGACGGGCATCGGTAGCATTTTGGGAAGACGCTGCAGAGGATGGTTGGCATGCTTTATAGGTAGTATGCGCTTTTCATTGATGGCAGGATCAGAGTGTGCATCGATGGAAAAACAGGGACAACGTAAGCTCAGGAGGAATTAGCGCAGAGTCGAATGCAGTGCGTAGGTGTGCACCAGGGATGTGGTTAACTCATGAATAAATCTCAAGGGAGATAATGTACTTAGGATCATAGGCGTATCAAAGGTCGAGTCCTTTGACACTTAGAAATTCTTCCAAGTAAGAAGGATGTGTAAGCTTAGAGGAGAAGCGTCGATGATCATTGGATCCCATCCTGAATTCTCGATGATCGTCATATCTCAATGTAGACAAGAGGAGCGCGCAGATATGGAGGATAGATCTCGAGCGTTATATTCGAGCACAGGGTTCGACCACCGTTGGATCGAGGAGAACCTACACATTCTTTAAAGTGCAAGGAGTAGAGGGCTCACAAAATCCCGAAAGAAGGAGGACGGTCCATCTTCAGGAAGGACACATGGGGATAGATCGTCAGTTCACTGACTGGAGAGTCAAAGGAACGATGTTCTCTAACCTCTCGAAATCACGATATCTGAAATCGTGATTTAATCCCAGCCGTCAGATTAAGATTGAATCTGGACTGTTGATTCCAGTCCATGTCGGAGTTTCGCAGATCAAGAGATGAAGATGTCAAAGAATAATAACCACAAGAATCCGAAAATCGTGATATGCGATATTGCGATTTAATCGTAGCCGTCGAATCAAGATCAGATCTGGACCGTTGATCGAACTCCATATCGGAGTTTCGCGAATCATGACATGGAGAGGAAAACAAAACAATGCAACAAGAATGTTGAAATCGCGATATGCGAAATCGTGATTCAATCGCAGCCGTTGAATCAAGATAAGATCTGAACCATTAATCTAACTCCATATCGGAGTTTCGCGAATCGCGACATGGAGAGGCAAAGAACCCAATGCATCAAGAATGCCGAAATCGAGAAATCATGATTTAATCGTAGCCGTTGAATCAAGATCAGATCTGGACCATGGAATCATAGGACATGTGGCAAGTGATCAAAATTTCGCTGACTTGGGGTCAACGGAGCAAAATGTCGAAAATCACGAAATGAGAAATCGCGAAAGAACTTTTTCATAGGCACTTGGTTATGACCATAGTTATATTCGGGAAGGAGCTAGCATAGAAAAACTCCATATCGAAGCTTCGGAGATCGCGATATAAATTGTCAAGACACTTGGGCATAGGAATGCCGAAATGCCGAAACCCGATTTAAAGGCAAGATTAATTAATTTCATCCAACGGTGAAGATAAACCAGAAGGAGATCAGAGGGCTACTGATGCACGACATAGTGAAACTGCCAGAAACCATTGATGGTGTCTGCTAGAGAATTCGAAGAGACCTCTGTGTGATCACCAGAGGAGATGAAGAGTCTCCAAGCTTCGTCCAAGTGAAGGAAGACTATTCTTAGAAGGGATTGACAGATGGATGAGAGTTGGAGCCTATAACTGAAACAGAAAGGATGAGCTCGACTGTCACAGAGAAGACGAAGAGTCTCAACTTCCAGAGAGGATGAGGAATCTGAGCATCACACCCATTGATGCTGAACGCGTGGGAAAACCACCAGAGAAGCTGAAGAGTTACCATGATGATTAGGAAGAGCACTCGAGAGGTGGAGGATATCGGGGCGGTGTGAGTATGCAGAGGTATTGCACACATTGCATGCACAAGGTGCAAATAAGCTATAAGTACATGGTATAGAGAAGAGATGGGGTTTTTGTTGCTATTGGAGTTTCTGTGGTTGTTGTTATTGAAGGTGATTCATGTGTGAAGAAGGAGGAGAGTGCAACAACTGACTGGAACAGAAGAGGAATTGTGTAGTGAATGGACGATACACAGAGCAGAAAAGGCAGAAGAATAGACAGTGCAAGTCATTTGTGCAGGAAGGCAATGAGGCAGACAGAGCAACAAAATGCATCATAACAGTGATAAGTCAGGTAAGCCATTGTTGAACATTATATCATTGTAATAAGTTTTAGTAGCAAAGATTTATATTTCAGGGTGGAAGGGAGGTGCTAGGGAGGACTGTTGTCCTCATAGGTTCAAGTGGGTGATTGAACACAGGGAGTTGTAGCTTCCATCTGGTTGCATCCAGAGAAACCAGGGTGGCAGGGTGGTGCAATGGAGAACTATTGTTCTCTATTATATAGGTTGGTTTCCTGTATGATTGGAAGTTTGTGCTTCCATCCAGTTGGTGCTGGAAACACTTAGGGAGTTGGTGCTTCCTTCTAGTTGGTGCTAGAGAAACCAGGGAGTTGGTGCTAGAGAAACCAGGGAGTTGGTGCTTCCTTCTAGTGGGTGCTAGAGAAAAAAGAGAGTTGGTGCTCTCAGCAAGTAGCATCTTGAAAAACTGAGGTTGTAGCCTCATTATGAGTTGGTTCTTATATGTATGATAATGTAAAGAATGTAACTATTACTTATCGTATAAAGAAAAAGAGGTTTTTACCCTGTATGGGTTTCCTCGGGAAATATCTGTCTCTGTGTTTCTCTTATATGTGAATGATGCTGAAAATGCCATTGTTTATTTCCCTGCATTATTGTGATCATCATTTAGTGTTTCTGCAAAGAGTTTAAAAGAAGCATAATTGTTTAATCACGGTAACAACTGATTCACCCCCCTCCCTCTCAGTTGTCCAACAGATCTTTACCATATGTTCTTCCATTTCCTTCAAAAATTCTATCCCAATTATGGATCTGTCTACTGGGTTATCCCAAATTACTAGTGTGTTACATTTTCTTCCATATAATGCTTCAATCTGACTCCTTTTTAATGATTCTTGATACCCATTATTCTAATCAAACTCAACGAAATGGATATACTCCTCCCACCTAGAAGGCTTGTCTATTGCATACATTCTCAACATATATTCAATTAGATGATTAATTGTCTTTTTCTACCCATCTAACTCTGGTTTATATGATGTATTAAAATTCATATTGGTCCCAAACACTTTAAACAACCCTTTCCAAAAATTGGAAGTGAACTTGGGATCTCGATCCGATACTATTGCTTGAGGAAGATAATGTATCCTAACAATTTATTACATATAATTTTCTGCAATATTGGTCTCTTTTCCACCACTACTGATCCAAGTGGATGTCGGTGGCCACACACCTTTTCCAACTGGCTCAAAACAATTTTCTGGCAATTTTGGCAATTTACTATTTTTAGTAGTTTTTAACTTCTGGAGCCATTTTGAGGGCCTAAATGAAGATTTTTCAGGATCAATATTCTCAATTATAGGCAAAGGCTATCATTTATCCCCCAAAATGAATCTCCTCATTGATACCTTTCCAACGATCTATCATGTGCCCCAAACGGAGATCGTATGCCAAAGTTACGCCCCCGGGAAGTTGATACACCAAACTACCCAAAACGAGGTCCACAAAACTGTTGGATTTTCATCTTCTAGGGTTAGGGTTTTGGATTTTATTTATGATAAAAAAAGGCCTTTGGAGCCTCATTGTAAAATCATTTTCTTGAGAGTTTGATTAGCGGACACATCTCTTCTTAGAGATAACCTGTCACCATTCTAGTGAGTCTTTCACTCTGTATTTTTACAGTCTTTGTACATTTTTCACTCATTAATAGAAATTTGTGTATTACTGTATCTATGTGTATATTTTTGTGTCTATGGTTGTATCTCTGATACATTTCTGTTATATTATTTGATATTCAAGATATCTCTGTATATTTCTTTACTATATCTTTGCTCTCATTTCGTGCCGAAAATAATCTGGATCAGTGGTATCATAGCAGGCTGCTCTTGATCATTTTTTTGTGCATATCCTCGACGAGGTCGGATTATAGCAAGTTGGGTCTCGATCTTGTCTATCTTGAATAAAATTGCTCTCTCACGTCCAAGAAACCCTCCAAGGTGGAAGAAAAGAAAAATGACAGAGAATATGATTCTATTAATATGTTGCTTGAGAAATCTCTCACGTGACAGAGGGACGAAATTATGGAGAATTTTTCCCACATCCTTCAATGTCTGCCGAGAAAAAAAGGCACGTCTTCATCAATCGACCACTTTGGAATTACCTTGCCTTTCAAGGTACAAGTTAATTTTTATATTCTCATATTTGAAGGATAGATAGATGCAGATGTCTTAGAAAAATGGTTAAATATGCTAGAAGGTTATTTCTATGTTCATAATTTCTTCGACGGGGAAAAGATCACCTTCACACTCGTTAAAGCTCCCCCCCATGTCAAACATTGGTGGGAAACTTAATGGGAGAAAATTTACATAGAGGAGTTTAGAATATATGGGGTCGAGCCCACTTGGGATATTTTTGTGGATGTCGTAAAGGAACAATATTACCTTGTTGGAAACTATGAGGACCAATACATGAGATGGACCACACTGCAGAAAGAAGGGGCCAAGCAGTTCCAAATTTCACCAATACCTTCCATACCTTGTGAACCAATATGGGTAGCAAAGACTCCGAACGAAATTTGGTTCTGAAATACCATGGGGATCTACACAGATACATCCAAACTGAAATGGATTTTTTGGACATCTCATCACTTGGTTCTACTTATCGATATGTTGTTAAAATAAAGAAGAATTTTAAGCACCTGAACAAATGAGAGTTCGGGCCTGCAAATCTGCAACAACCAAAATATTATAAAGATGACCCTAACAAACAACATCGTGAAATCTAGTCCGAACAACAGGAAAAGAAGGGTCATGGGAATACAAAGAAGGACAATGGAAAATGGTGCAATTTCCACAAAATACCCTGGCACAACACTAATGAATGTCCTTCAAAACAGTCATTGGTGGCCAAGATCAAAGACAAGGAGCTAAACCCTAATTTAGAATCTGATTATGAAAATATTGGTAAAAGACATATCATCGACGCAGATCAAACTGCTATTGTCGTGACCACAACAATTCAACTAGAACAACTAACAGATCCTGAAGAGGGGGAGCACCTTTTTCATTCATAGATGTGGGGGAAAGGGACCCTGCTGCATTTTATTGTTGATAGCAGAAGCCAGAAGAACCTCATCTTAGAAGAGGTTGTCAAACAGTTGGGATTGTTGACAACACCACACCCGCAACCATACAACATTGGGTGGCTTCCCCAAAGTCTAGATCTTCATGTCAGCAACCAGTTTTGGTTGTCATACGACATCCATCCCTTCAAGGATGAGGTCTTATGTGATGTTTCCCCATTGGATGTCTGTGATGTTCTCTTGGGACAACCATATATGTGGAAGCACCATGTTATTTATGAGTCTCGACCCAATAGTGTCATTGTTACTCTAAGAGGTCATCTCTACAAGATACCAGAGGTAATTTTGACTACCATCCCATCTAAGCAGTGTCGCAAGTTAAGATCTCATACTAAAAAATTCAGCTTCTTCACAATTCGTTCAAAAGGTGAACAAAAGGACACTACAACCACGACAGCCTCAAAACCTTCTATCCAATAGAAGAAAGTCGAAAATATTGAAACAAAGTGTAAATATTCCTTCTGCACACAGAAATATCATGTAGCCAGGCTAGTTAAAGATTTCCAGCCCTTCCAACCATAGGTTTGTGAAAACCTTCAACAAGCTAAGCAACACAACGTCTCCAACAAGGCAAGAAGCTCATCAAGATGTAGATTCCAAAAATGCTTTTTCCCCTCCCCCGGGAACCCGACGCAATGGATACCATTTCTTCCTAAGGATGGAGGATTGATCCAGGTGGATATCGATGGCCACTCACCTTTTCGAACTGCCTCAAAACAATTTTTTGGCAATTTTGACAATTTACTATTTTTAGCAGTTTTTAACTTCTGGGGCCATTTTGAGAGCCTAGATGAAGGTTTTTTGGTTTCGATCTTCTCAATTATATCCAAAGAATCTCATTTATCCCCCAAAATGAATCTCCTCGACCATACCTTTCTAGCAATCTATCATGCACCCCAAATGGAGATCATATGCCAAAGTTACGTCACTGGGAAGTTGATACACCAAACTACCCAAAATGGGGTCTAAACAACTATTGGATTTTAATCTTCTGGGGTTAGGGTTTTGGATTATCTTTATGATAAAAAAATTCCTTAGTATCCTCATTATAAAATCTTCTTATTGCGAATGCGAGTAGCAGACATGTCTCTTCTGAGAGATAAGTTGCCACCATTCTAGCGAGTTTTTCAGTCTGTATTTTTACAGTGTTTGTACATTTTCTCTCATTAATAGAAATTTGTGTATTACTCTATCTCTGTGTCTATATTTGTGTCTATGGTTGCATCTCTGATACATTTCTTTTATATTATTGGATATTCTATATATATATGTACATTTCTTTACTATATCTCCGCTCTCATTTCGTACTGGAAATAATCTGGATCAGTGGTATCATAGTAGGTTGCTCTTGATCATTTTTCAGTGCATGTCCTCGAAGAGTTCCGAGTATATAAAGTTGGGTCTCGATCTTGTCTCTCCTGAAGACAATCTCTCTCACACGTCCAATAAACCCTCCATGGTGGAAGAAAATAAAAATGACAGAGCAAATAATTCTATTAATTTGTTGCTTGAGCAAGCTCTCATGTGACAGAGGGACGAAATGATGGAGATTTTTTTCCACATCCTTCAACACCTATTGATAACAACAGGTGCATCTTCATCAAGCGGCCACTTTGGAATTACCTCTCCTTTCAAGGTACAATTTAATTTTTATATTCCCATATTTGAAGGACAAATAGATGCAGATTCCTTAAAAAAATGGTTAAATCTACTAGAAGGTTATTTCTATGTTCATAATTTATCTGACAGGGAAACGATCACCTTTACACTCCTTAAGTCTCTCCCCCATGTCAAAAATTGGTGGGAAACTTATTGGAAGAAAATTTCCACAGAGGAGTATGGAATATATGGGGCCGAGTCCACTTGGGATTTTTTTGTGGATGTCGTAGAGGAACAATATTACCCTGTTGGAAACTATGAGGACCAGTACATGAAATGGACCACAATGCATTAATAAAGGGGCCATGAAGTTCTAGAGTTCACCAATACCTTCCATACCTTGTGCACCAAGTTGGGTATCAAAGACTCTGAATGGCATTTGGTTATGAAATACCGTGGGGATCTACACAGATACATCCAAACTGAAATGGATTTTCTAGACATCTTATAACTCGGGTCTACTTATCAATATGCTATTAAAATCAAACAAAAGTTTAAGCACTAGAAAAAATAGGAGTTCAGGTCTGCAAATCTACAACAACCAAAATCTGATAAAGATGGCCCTAACAAACAACATCCTGAAAACTAGTCCAAGCCACAGGAAAAGAAGGGTCACGGGAAGACAAATAAGGACACTGGAAAATGGTGTGATTTCCACAAAATCCCCTGGTACAACACCGATGAATGTCGCTCAAAACAATCATTGGTGGCTGATATCAAAGACAAGGAGCCGAACCCTGATTCAGAATCTGATTCTGAAAATACTGGTAAAATACATATCATCGATGCAGACCCCATTTCTATTGTCACGACCACAACAATTCAACTAGAAGAACCAACAAATCCTAAAGAGGGGGACCAGATTTTGCATTCATAGATGTGGGTGAAGGGGACCTCGCTACATTTTATTGTTTATAGGAGAATACAAAAGAACCTCATCTCAGCAGAGTTCTTTAAACAGTTCGTATTGTCGACAAAACCACACCCGCAACCATACAACATTGGGTGGCTTCGCCAAGGACGACATCTTCATGTCAGCCAATAGTGTCAGTTGTCATACAACATCTAGCCCTTCAAGGATGAGGTATTATTTGATTTTTCCCTACTGAATGTCTGTGATGTTCTCTTGGGCCAACCATATATATGGAACCACCATGCTATTTATGAGTCTCAACCCTGTAGTGTCATTGTTACTCTGGGAGGTCATCTCTACAGGATACCAGAGGTAATTCCAACTACTTTCCCACCTAAACAGTGCCGCATGGTAGTATCTCATACTACAAAATTCAACTTCTTCACAATCCATTCAAAAGGTGAATAAAAGGACACTACAACCACAAAAGCCTCACCACCTTCTATCCAATAGAATAAAGTCAACAATAATGCAACAAAGTGTAAACATTTCTTCTGCACACAAGCATATCATGTAGCCAGACTGGTTAAAAATGTCCAACCCTTCTAACCACAGGTTCGTGAAAACCTTCAACAAGCTAAGCAACGTAATTTCTCCAACAAGGTAAGAAACTCATCAAGATGCAGATTCAACAAACGCTTTTCCCCCTCCCCTGGGAACCCAACGTAATGGAGACCATTTCTTCCTAAGCATGGAGGATTGATCCAGGTGGATATCGATGGTGTTGGGGTGAGAAAAATGTATAAATATTCTCCTTGTTACTTTGGTTTATGATATATTCTTTGCTGACTTTTCTATTAGTTTGAAGTAATTAGGGAAGAAAATGATTAAAAAGCTTTCGAAAATAATATTAAATTAGGGTTTTTCAAATTTGGGTTTGAATTGCTTTGATTCTATGCAGAAATGGGCAATTGTTGTTAATAGAGGATAATTAAGAAGATCATGATGATGCACAAACTATTGAAGATTAAATAAATTAGGAACAAAACAGTTCAAGGAAGATTTGTTTTTATCTTGAAATCCTCATAAATAGTAAAAGCAATCATGAGGATCTCTCAATCCTTAGGATAGCTTAATTCACTTGTCTTATTGTAATATATAAAGAAGAGTGAACGATAGAGAGAGGGTACCAGAATTTCGATCTCTTAATTATTGATACTCTATATAGCAACCCAGTTGTAAATGACTTATCAATTATGAAATTAATGGAAGTTTCAAGTGTTTTGACTATTTTCGTGTACTAAGTTTTTCATAACAGTATCTTCTAAAGACCGTGGGCCCAGTCGACAAGAGATACTATCTTATCTTTAATTTTATCGATTCTGTGGTAATTTTGTGATGTGATATTTCCTTCAACGGTTAGAATAGATTCATTAATGTGTTGTTTCTATTATGAATTGATTATGTTATTCCATTCATAGAGAGTAGATGTTCTATTTCGAAATTATCGATTGTTGTTGCATTACCAATTGTTGTCAATTTCTCACTTGCTGATTATCTTCATTAAGTTTGCATTTGTTGTTTCTTCCATTAAGTTTCATTTGTTGTTCGTTTCATTAAGTTCACATTTTTTGTTCAATAGATTGTTGTTCCTTTCAAATAGGTTAATTAATCACCGTTCCTTGAGAGATTGAGTCATTGTCATTTTGTAGATTAAATTGTTGTTTCCTGGATAGATGAATGAGTTTGGTAATTAATTGATGTTTCTTTTCATGGTGTGTTATTGCTCATAATATATTTCTTATTGATTGAGTTATTAGTTTCAGATTTTGTAGTTAGTGTGTGAAGAACTTAGTTATTATAGTAATGTACATAAACCCATATTTGTTGTAACTGAGCTATCTACACGGTTTAAAACTCTACAACTTACCTGCATAGATTTTGCTAACAATATTGAGAGAAAAGACAAATCCTCGGTTGATAAAACTAACTTCATACTAAGGTTGTTTTTAGGACATATTTAGAGCCCAACATTTTTGAGTCGTTGCCGGGGATATTGTCAAGGATAGTATAGGTTTCATCTTTGAAAGGATGAGGTATTAAAAATGGAAGGTAAGAACCTGCGCAAGAAAAAAGTAAAATTCTTGTGCCAATGCCTACTTTTAGCTGATGCATAGAGGTTACATAGGTCCATAGAAGTTGTGTCAGTGTGTATGAATAAGAATAAAGAACATGAAAAAAGAAAAAACCTTACCAAAAACTACAAAATCCCAGGGCTCGGTTGCCCCTGGAAGGAACACTTTTATAGACAAAATTGTCTTAAAGGTTGAATCTCAAGCCTCGGTTGGACCTCAAAAAGGTTATACCCGAGTCCCCCAAGCACAAAATTCACCAGCTGCAACTCACGTTGAGGTTCATAGTGGAACTGAAGGAACTAAATAGAGTTTCCAAAGTACACATAGTTCACTTTCCAGTCCTTTAGGTGAGGGAAATTCTTGTAATTTGAGAGAAGGATAAGAGGAGACCAGTGGAGTTGATGAGGAAAACCCACAATCACCAGAACTTGGATCTCCTGTGATTATGGTAGGAGAAGGAACACCTAAAATCCTAGAGATAGGTAGCGTGGAAAACCCTCCTAAGGGACCAAGTAATAATCCACCCCGAGTAGAACAACCAGACCAAGAGATCCCCGAAGGTTATTGGCACATTTTTTACCAAATGGCACAACAAAACTAGTCGTGACCCCAGACCTAGAATACCACTTTGGAATATCCTATAGTTTATCTGATTTCTAGTGCCCCAATGAAATTCATTCCACTACAACATCTTCCAACCTTCAATGGATTGATCTTAGAGGAGCCTGACACATTCTTATTCAATTTTGATGTTCTGTGTAGAGGCTATGACTATACCGCCAAACCCTAGAAACTAAATCTCTTTCCTCCCACTTTGAAAGGAGAAGCGTTACGATGGTTTATGGGACTGGGGGGAGGAACTATAAATTCATGGGACAAAATGAAAAAAACCTTCCTTACAAAATATCAAGACTACTATAGAACTAGGGATTTAAAGTATGAAATATTTAAAATGGTTGTGAAAGAAAATGAAACACTAGAAGAATATATTAAAATATTTCAATATAAATTGCAGAGATCACCTTAAAATACACTACCAGGTGAGGTACTTAAAGCCACTCTAATAAAAGGTATGAAAGATGACTGGGTAGAGATGTTAAATTTGATGGGAAAAGGAAATATTTATCAATAAACGTATGATGAAATTGTCCAATTGTGTATCAGTTGTTCGCGCGGTAGTAAATGAACTAGATCAGGAATACGAGGTCCCATCACCAGAAATAACAACATTACTAGTGGGAGTGTCACCCGAGCAGAAATTGGTAATCTTTTGGAAAATTTTAAAACTAACATTTTGGGTACTCTGACTACGCAATTGGATGTTTTGTAGGATAAACATAGAAAATTGGAAGAAAAAAAATCATTGGCTATATTTTTTCCATGGTGCAGGAAGAAACATAGTCCAAGAGAATGTCCCATGGACATGGTTCGAACCTGTGTTATCTATGCCAAAGACCATGTGACAGAAAAATTTCCAGAAGAGGAAACATAATCGGTATATCTGATGGCTCAATGTCGCCAATGGTAGGCTCATCCCCCAGGTATTCTACAAGATCCTTCTTCTTTCTTTCCTAGACAATATAATCAACAACATAATCCTGGAAATACATGGCAAGGCCAACCATTTGTTAACCCCACCTGGAAGTCCCAACAATATCCTACTGTACCTTTTCCAAATAAACCAATTAGCACTCCTACTTGGACTAACTTGCAGTACTCTACCCTGTTTTTGCAGAATTCAAATAATAGTCCCTATCCTTCACAGTGGACTAACACAGTTGCCCAATCCCCCAATTGGACACAAAACTGACAACACCTCATGGAACTAACCAATCAACCTATGGGAATGGTTCCTCAAGCTCAACGCACTTTAAAATCTCCACTTCAATTTCCCCAAAATCCCCAACCTCAAATATGCCCCCAACTACTAGCTCAACCCAACCCGAATCCTAATAACATACCAATTCAACTCGTGCAAATTATCAAGAATTTGGAGGGTGAAACAAACACTGTAGGATGCAACGAGCTTCGGTTAAGGTTGAGGCGTGTAGTTTATTCTAAGAAAATTAGAATTCGTCAAGAATAGGAGAACGAGAATGATATACAACCAGCAATAAAACCATCGACTGTGTTTATAACAGAAGAAGCAGAGCAGCGGGAAAACACAGTCGAGCAATAAAATCCCGATAAAGACCTAACTTATTCCCCCTCATTTCTTGAAAGGATAATGATAGATAAACCAACTGTACAGCCCAATTTTGATATTGTCGGGGAGCTAAAAAATATATGTGTTAAAATCCCACTGCTATAGGATTTACAAGCTATTCCTATTTATGCGAAAATAATTAGAGAATTATGTGGGAAAAGACCGGAAGGAAAACTAAGAATCCGTAAATTGTTCATGTGGTAGGAACCTTATCCTATCTTATTCTAGGAAAACAAGAGCCATTCAAATATGCAGACCCAAGGAATACCATGGTAATAGTTCAGATACATGGCTGCTCTTTCCCAAATACACTGGTGGATTTGGGGGCAACCATAAATATTCTTACCACCGAGACCTGTAACGTCCTGGGTATCACCTCCTACGAACCAACTTCAACTCTGTTAGAATTGGCTAATAGATCGATGGGTAAACTAGTAGGCACATTATAAGACACAACAGTCTCAATAGACTCTTGGGAATACCCAGTTGATTTCCTAGTTGTTAACAGAAGAAGTAGACTATATGGACACCCGTTAATATTAGGGCGACTGTGACTAGCAACAACAGATGCATACATAAGATGTCGCATAGGCAACATGACAATTTCTAGAGGAAGTGATATAACAAACCTTGTCTTGTATCCTCCAGCTAAACCAAGTCTTCCTGTCATACACTAGCAGTTGCCACCACCTAGATATCCGGAAGAAAACATACACCCTCCTCTCACACTAGAATAAGATCTTGGGCTCAAAAACCAACTAGAAGATGATGTGATCAACAAATTCCTTAACATCCCAACGATTATAGGTAACCCAACATGTGAAATGCTAAAATTCGTTTTAGATAATGAAGCACAGGGAGATCCTTTCGAAGAATTGATGGAGCAACACATTCACACTACTTTTGTCCATAACAACATTGCAGTTGAAACTGCACCAGGAAGATTTCTGAACATTAACGCCAATTTGAATGAACAACAATAGAAAAAATTAATCCAGATCCTTTCTAAATACCAACAAGATTTTTCCTGGGAATACTATGACATGAAGGGCATCTATCCCTAATTATGTACACATCATATCTATATTGAAAAAGATACCCGAACCATATGACAACCCTAACGAAGATTAAATCCTCATCTCAGGGACATTCTCAAAGAAGAATTATAGAAACTGTTGGATGTAGATTTCATATATCCTATTTCAGAAAAAAGTGGGTCTCCCCACTGGTAATCATCCCTAAAAAGAATCGTAAGTGGATAATCTGTGTAGACTACAAAGAACTCAATAAATCTACCCAGAAGGACCATTTTTCCCTACCTTTTATAGATCAAGTCCTTGATACTTTAGCAGAGAAGCAATTTTTCTCTTTCCTAGATGGATTTAGAGGTTATAATCAGATTCATATTTCTCTGGAAGACCGGGATAAAACTACATTTACATGTCCTTGGGGTACCTTCGCATATCGATTATTTCCCTTTGGGTTATTTAATGCTCTAAATAAATTTCAAAGAGATATTTTGAGCATATTTTCTGATTTAATTAATGAAGGAATTGAAGTTTACATGGACAATTTTACCCCTTATGGCACTAACTTTGATCAGGCTTTAAGAAATATGGAGAAGGTACTGGAGCAATGCATTGCTACTAGGCTATGTTTGAGTCATGAGAAATGTCATATGATGATGACTGAAGGTGTGGTACTAGGACACTATTTTTTTGCAAATGGAATCAAGGTAGACTCGACAAAGATAGAGGTAATCCTTAAATTACCTACACCTCGTACATAGACCGAGGTACGCAGTTTCCTTGGCTGTGCAGGATATTATCGCAAATTCAAAGAAAAGTTTTCAAGAATAGCTACACCTTTACATGCTTTAATTGGTAATGTGGAATTTTCGTGGTCTGATAAGTGTGATGTTGCATTTGCGGAGCTTAAAAGGTTAATTTCAACAACACCAGTGTTGAAAGGACCAAACTAGAAGTTACCATTTCAAATCTCTTCAGACTCATTGGATGTCGCTATAGGTGTTGTCCTTGGATAGGAAGAAGACAAGAAGCCTTATGTTATTTACTTTATTAGAAAAAATATTACCCCCACCGAATTAAATTACACAGTAACAGAAAAAGAACTTTTAGTTGTTATACATGTTATTAATAAATTTCGACACTACATAACAAGCTATCCAATGTTTATGTATATTGATCACTTTGCCATTAGATATTTATCCAACAAACCAATTACTAATGGACGGGTTACTTAGTGGTTTTTGTTGTTGCAGGAATTCAACATCATCATTAAGGATCGACCAGGAAGAGAAAAACTTGTTGCAAATTTTTTGTCTCATATTCCTAAGACAGATAACTCTTTGATAGTTGAAGACCAATTTCTAGACAAACATTTGTTCATTTTGACTATTAATATGCCTTGGTACGCCAATGTGGTGAATTATATAGCAGTTGTGAAATTTCCATCACACCTGTCATCAAGAGAAAGGAAATTAATTGTTCAGCGTAGTGCATGGTTCACCTAGATTGGTGGATATATTTTCCACACAGGGTATGATCTTCAGATTTGAAATGTATCAGAGAGGATGAAATTCATGATGTCTCGAAGGAATGTCATGATGAGCCATGTGGTAGACACTTTGAAGACCACAAGACTGGGCATAAGGTTTTACAGATGTGTTATTATTGGCCCTCAATATTTAAAGATTCAAAGAAGTATATCCAAGCCTGCGATAGTTGTCAGAGGATGGGACGACCAGGCCAGGATGATGAAATGCCTCTACAACCATAAGTGGTGGTGGAACCTATCGAGATATGGGAACTAGATTTTGTTGGCCCCTTTAACCCAAAATCAAACCAAAAATATTATATATTAGTTGCAACAGACTATATGACCAAGTGGGTAGAAGCACTAGCTTTGCTAAACGCAACTGAGGAAGCAGTCATTAAATTTCTTTTTGAACTATTTGTACGCTATGGATTACCCAGGGATGTAATCACAGAGTTAGGGTCACAATTTACAACACATAAAATCTTGACCACTCTGCACAATTATTACATTAAACATAGGGTTACCTCCTCATACCACCCCTAGGAAAATGGACAAGTGGAAAGTACCAATAAAGTCTTGGAGGAAATCTTGACAAAAATAGTCTCAAAAAACCGTCAAAATTGGGTAGTCGAGATTCCTAATGCCTTATGGGACTATCGCACAACACGACATAACACTACTGGCTACTCTCCTTATCACCTAATATTTGGAAAAGAGCCAATCTTTCCAATTGAATTTGAGATCAAGACTCTAAAAATGGACCAAAAAATTGGACTGTATCTTACGGAAGCACACATGCAGTGCTTACAAAAAATTAGTGAGTTAGATGAAGCATGCTTGTTTTCCCTTCAGTGCACAACTGTTATTCAGCAGTAGAGAGCTAGGTGGAATGACAGGCATATCAAGAAGAAATCATTCCAGAAAGGTGATTGGGCTCGTCTTTATGATTCTAGATTTCAGGATTTCCCCATGAAGTTGCAAACAAGGTGGCTGGGACCATATGAAATCAAGGAAGTCCATGATAATGGCACTATCACTTTAGTTACCATCGATGGGTCTGGTTCTCCTTTTCTAGTAAATGGACATCTTCTACGACTCTACCATCAACAACTTTCAAAAGAATCTTTTTTCCAAGAAGTAAGTAATGATCCTATTGTTCATATTTTAGCTAGATGGGAAGGTAACCCAACAACTTTAGCTCCATGAAATTGTTGTTTTTCCAGCACTCTACATACTGTATATATTTTTCTTTGAATATTTGATTGAGTTTTTTAAGTTTTTACTTTCTAGGGAAGTCATTATAAAGAGATTTGGAGAACAAAGAGTAGAAAGGGGGTAAAATATGACTATAATGAGAATATAATTAACACTCTTTTATGTTATTTATTTATAACTGTTACATATCTTTCAAATTCAAAATTCAAATTGCTCTTGTTGAACTTTGAAAAATCCGTTGAATATAAACCTTGTTTTTATACATGAGATGATTATGTTATGTTTTGCAGCAAAAGTCGGATGACTACACTAAAACGATGCGCGGATGTGACTGTAGTAAATAGAAATGAATGCATGCCACTGTAAACCATCTGATATATGTTACCCCCCCGATCATTGAATGAACCCACTTGTAAAATTATGAAATGAATTTAGTTGATGACTAATCAATCCTAGATTCCCTAGAACAAAATTTCTTCATGCAAGAGGTATCTAATTAATTAATTAGATAATTCAATTTGAATATCATCATCATCTTCCTAAAACTTCAGTTGTTGTTCCCTTTGTGGGTAATTCCATTCATTCGAACATAAGAATTTTCATTCCCTTTGTTGCGATTTTTGTTCCCTTTGCGGGTAATGTTGTTCATTTGAATGTAACAACGGTCGTTCCCTTTGTTGTGATTGTTTTTCCTTGGTGGGTAATCTCGTTCATTCAAACGTAATATATTTTTTTCCCTTTGTTGTGATTGTTGTTCCCTTTACAGGTACTGTCGTTCATTCAAATGCAACATCTATTTTTCTCGGGGTTATGATTGTTGTTCCCTTTATGGGTAATGTTGTTTATTCTACCGTAACAACTTTTGTTCCCTTTGTTGTGATTGTTGTTCCCTTGGCAGGTAATGTCATTCATTCAAATGTAACAACTCTCATTCCCTTTGTTACGATTGTTGTTCCCTTTGTGGGTAATGTCGTTCATTTGAACGTAACAACTGCAATTCCCTTTGTCTCGATTGTTGTTCCCTTTGCGGTTGTTCCTATTGTTTTTCCTTTCATCTGAAAGCAACTATTTTTGTTTCCGCCAACAACACATGTTGTTTTTATGAATACTCCTTATACGTTTAGCTATTCCTTTGGGTATGAACTTCAATAACTGTTTTTCAAAGGAATTACTTCTAATTATCATGGAAACGATTTCTATTTTCTTTTGGGGGAATATTTAGCATACTGACGCAACCTGCCCCTCACCAAGCCGTCTGCGCCCACCAGGACCTTCTATTCTCACGGGCCCGAAGAGTCAATGCTCTTCCAACTCCTCCTCGGGAGTTCTATCGCCCACAGTCTTCTCGGGAACCCTCCCTTTCGGAACTCGGG
>SNQJ01S0020658.1:41973-60210 GCA_010110895.2 Picea sitchensis
CAATGGCCTTTGGCATTTAGGGTCAAAGGACAAGAGGTCTCATAACAAGACAGCTTGTTCACTTTGTTATGATCTAGTGAGTGGCATTGTTGTTATCTGGCTACCAAACCAGGATAGTGGCCTTTTTGGGAAAAGGCTATTAAAATTATTTATTGAGGATGCTGGCTCATCTATGGGTTAAATGGAAACCCTGTCGAGGCTATGAACGTCTACTGGCGACAATGGCTCTGCTTGTGGTATTGAAGTTTATCTTAATTCGCCAAGTTTTTTATTGTGCTCATAGATTTCCTTTCTTTAAGCAAAGGATATCATTCTTGCTATATTCAAAACAAGGGAGGATAAAACAATTATGATAAGTGGCATATTTATAAAACTTGGACATATTAGGAATATTCAGAATTTCTTCCTTAACACTTTGGATATCGGTATTTGGGCTTGCACTTTCCACAAAAGATGTGATTATCGTTCATTTCCATGATTAATATTAAGTTTCTTTGGAAATTATTAACGGTTGTTCTACCCAATGGTGACGAAGTAATAATTAATCCATTACTTGACTGACTGTCATTAACGCGTTCACACATACGATCAATCGAGGTCGACCTTTAACTCATTGGGGGGTGGACATTCTGCACGATTATCGATAAGCCATAATGATTATAGATAATAGGAAATTACGTAATTTTTTATATATCATTTCTATTATATAATTTTTACCATTTATAGTAACTTTATTTTACAGGATGGTATAACAATGTTTCATAGGTGGGAATGATAGTTGTGCCGATTTTCTTGCAGAAAATATGGGTGGCCGAATTATTCATCGTGAACCTACACTGTTGCGAGTTACTGAGCAGGATAGGGAAATTCTAAACCATTTAGGGTGGACACAATAGTTTAACAGGCTACAGGGATTTGATAGAAATGTTGCGCTGACATTCTTCCAAAATCTACAGGGGGAAATCTCAATAATTCGGGGCATACAAATACTGTTATAGAAAGATTTGCCTCACCATTGATATCTTGCAGAGAGGGCCTTTTTCCATTTCCCTATGCAGACTTGTCATCCATTTTTGATGAATCCAGAGCCAAAAATATACATTTTGCCACATATATGCTCCCTATCAGCTATGAAATATGCATATACGTTGGCTGCTCCACTACATCCTGCGTACATCAGGATTTGTGCCATAAAATACAAAAATAAGGTCAGGTTTCCATGTCATGACAAAATATCTTTGATCCTTGGCCTTCCACATACTGGAAACGTTCCGACTCGACCCTTCAGTTTCATTTTGAAGGATATAAAAGAAAAATTTCGAGCTATGGAAAAGGAGGAGAAAGCATTCAACTTTGAGAGCAAAGTTACTCTCGAGAAATTACTTCATATTGAGTCTACATCCCTTTGTCCCACAAGTCTGAACACAGTGTTCATCCCCCAAGCTCTTTCCCTATTGTTGAGACAACCTCATTGACTCTCTCTTATGAGCTTGCCTTTGGTGGAGGATTGAAGTGGTTGAGGCCCAATTGGAAGGAACTTGGTTTCTTGGTTTCAAACTGTATCGACACACAAGTATGTAATGTTGTCACTTCTACTGATCAATCATTAATAGAAATACTCCTTTCCCATCCTATTGCTATATTGAAAATGTATGATTATTATCCATGGGCATGTTTGTAGTTTATTGATGGATTATACTATCTAATGTGCTAACCCCTTTATATCATCACTATATACTTTCTCTGTTCGTTTGTTAAGAACTTACTGCAGGTATAAATCTTTGGGTCAAAGTTCTCAAAAGTGGAACATCATCAAACGTTGGATCGAGGTAGGCCTCTTTCTTAACTTGCACATTAGTTCATATAGCATATGTTGGAATTGAGATGATTTCTACAGTCATACCTGGTTGCTGTGGTTTACCCTTGGCCATAGAGATTTTTTCCCTCATAACATAAAAGGTGACCATACTGGGGAGAGATATTCCTTCCAAGCATTGAAGTACTTCTTCTTCCTGCATTTGTCTTTTTCCTTTGTGTTTCTTGTCGCATCACTGCTTGACATATTTTGTTCACTATGGGTCTGAGTTTTTATCTTTCTTTCCTTTTCCTGGCCTTGTTTGAAAGCATATACACTCCTTTTTCCTAGACAGTCGCATATACCTGCTTTCTGTCTCACTACATGATGCGTATATACACCTTGTTCTCATGAATAGTCGTGTATACCACTTCCCTTTGCTTGTTTGCTTGGTTTAGTGATTTTTGTGTGAGTTTTGAAGATTGTTGAGCCTTCTTAGGCCTCTGTAGTGCCTGTTGAGTTTCTCTATGTTGACAGGAAACCTTTTGGGAGTTGAATTTTTGGGTGTAGTCTTTCTCTTTGTTTTTCATCCTTGTTGTCCTTGAACCCTGGGTTGTTTTCTTGGCTGCTTGGTATTTTGCTTGATTTATTTCATTTATACATAGTAGAATTTATATATCAGGTTTCTTTGCAGTGCATTCATTTTCTCTTTAATATATTGAAAATATAAAAAAAAATAGGCATTTTGCATTGGTTAACATTTTTTTCTTTGAGCGTTTATCATTATCTTAGTTCATTTAGCGAAAGATTGCATTTTACTTCCGAATTGCAGAGTTGAAATTGAAAATTGCACTTCTTTTATTAGCATATCATTCATTGAAAAGTTGAAGATAGACTTTGCATTATATTCATATTCATTTTCTTGCAGAGTCATACCATCATGAGTTTCTCTTCCATACCCTTTTGAGTAATCATGGCCAATAAAATTTATGCTTTAAACTAAAATTGATTAGTCACGATTTTATTTTTTAGGGTGCACAAACTAGTCTAGGATTTAGTGTCTTGGAATAGGATTTTGTGAGTAAATTTCTCCAAGGCAATTAAATCAACATATATGTCTGAGACAAGGATTTGAGAAGTCCATTGTATAATTGGTAATATCAGGAGGCTCTGCTCACACCAGAGTTAATCACGAGGTCGCACGAAGTTAGTTGAAGGGATAACCCCTGGATACTCACCTAGCGTTAGAGATATTTCTGTGGATTTATTCGTATTTGGAGATATTGCTAGTACCCATACCTCTGTGAGAGGAAGTGATTTCAAGGTTTTGGGCATTGCTACCCTGCCCATATGGTGATTTGGACTTATGACTACTCACCTGTGCATCAATTATATAGTGTTTTATTAGTTTATTGACTTAGGTATTTGATATGTTACTTGTAAGGGTTATTCTGCTTGTACCCTGGGTCAGATAGGGGTCGGACATCACACAACCTTTATGGAGGATTATCTCTCTGGGGGGATCTGACTGACTGGTTGTTAAGCCCACGAGGGCCCCTATAACTGATTATGTTACCTCCAAACTTTAGTAGAGAGTCTCAGGTCCCTCTTGGACGAGACATGCCTTCTTTAGTGAGGGAGGCCACTCAACGACTCTATCCCGTTTGCATGCATATTGGTCGTTTGAATTTTTGGTATGCCCCTTGATTAGTAGTTGGCCTTAGGAGTCTATACCGAGTCTTCATTACCATGGACAATGGAGTTCCTTTTGCTCCCTCATTTACTGCTACCCCCCCATGATGTCCAGAAATTTCATGGGGATGGATCCTTCCGCTTCACATTATGGTATGCATAATTATAATACTCAGTCAATGCCTTGGGTCTATAATCATTTTTCTCATGGTATGATTGATATGTCTTCACACTTTCCATCCTCTGTCTCGCCTCCTTATGTGAATACAAGTTTTAGGTCTGGGGGCATGATGCCTCCTTCTTATCCTTCTCCGTTTGGTGGGAGTCATATCCTTCAAACACCTCTTACGATAGGAGGTTGGAATCTTCCTTCCTACGAATCCACTATGAAAGAGGTAAGTGCCCAATTAAGCAATCATTCTACTTGTTACACTCCATCCACTTATCCTTCTTCTACTATGTCCGTTCCTACGAACACTTTTACCATGGTGGACCTCCATCTACCCTCTGGTGTTTCATCTGGGGGGAATTATTTTTATAGTATGGGCAACCCCCCTCACAAAGTTCCTTCGTCTGGGGGAAACATATATCCTCACATGAGTAACCCTTTTCATGTCTCTTTCTCTTCGCAAATGACTTCCTCAATGTTGATGCCTTACAACCCTGTATGTATCAGTGTGGAGGAGGATATTATCCTGCTGGATAGGGAGAGGGTGTAAACTAGGATCCTTCCTAGCCTGCAATTTCTCATAACTAATATTTCCTTCGATCTTGGTCTCAAATGCCACAATTCACCACCGCCACAAGTCCAGTCACTGCGTGTCATAGTTGCATTATATCACCAACCTCTGCTAGTCATGTTGGAGATTGGTCGACAACCTTTGTGAGTCATGTTGAGGACCTGCAACCAGCCGTTGCAAGTCATGCAAGAGGCACATGTCTCGTCACTGCTAGTCGCACTACACATGCATCACCAACCTCTGCTAGTCACGTTGGGGATCCATCACCAACCTCTGCTAGTCATGTTGGATATTTTCTACTAGCTTCTACAAGTCATGCTTGGAGAATGTCACCAGCCACTGCAAGTCATGTGGGGGGCATTCATATGATTGAGAAGCCTAGATGTCTCAAACGTAAGCCTAGATTACTTTGCAAGACTTGTGAAGGAAGTCACCTTACTTGTTTGTGTTATTTTACTGCTGGGATACCAGAAACATGGGGCTCACCTAAGGGGCCTTTGAGTTCTGAGGCGTCTATGGTTTCACAACACTTCATTCCTTCTTTGGTTGATACAATAGTCATGTCGATGCAATCCTCGACTGACACCCCTTTCCCTTTAGGGGTTGATGTGTCCTTTGACCTTGTTGTCTGACATACCGTTCAACCTATGGTCATTTCGATGAAATCTTTGACCGACACCTCTCCTATGTTCAGGTGTGATGCGTCTCTTGACCTTGTTGTCTCACATATTGTTCAACCAATGGTCGTGTCGATGCAATCTTCGACTAACAACACTTCTGTTTTTTTGGGTGATACACCTCTTGACCTTGTTGTCTCACATCCTATTCAACCAATGGTTGAGGAAGTGGTCGTATCGATGAAATATTCGATCGACCCCACTCTTCTCTCGGAGTGTGACAAGTCTAAGGAAGCGGTCACACCAATGCAATTTTTAGTCGATCCTGCTCTTCTGGTTCTGGTTCTATACCTTTTATGCCATGCCCTTAGAATTTCTATTACTTCACCTTCTGAGCAAGAGAGAGTTTTACTCTTCTCGAGTTCTCTCCCTCCAAGTATTGACGAGGTTCCCTTTGATTGGGATGGTCTTGTGGGGTATCCAATGCCTCCTCCTATGTCTTTTTCAGGAAGAGACATTATCTGATATAACACGGAGACAATAACCTCTGTTAGCACTTTTACCTCTTTGAATTGGAGATCTTTGGGTCCTCCCAAGCTTGTGTCGGTTCTTCGTAAGATACCAACATTCCACAGAAGGTCCGCACGGGAGCCTTGGCCTCCCCCGTGGCTTGCCGCCTATAATATTCCAAACGAGTCTTAATTAAGCTCTTTTCCGACTTGTCTAAAAAATCGAAAAGATTGTTGAGTGATTTTTCCCTTTAACACTTATTAAAATTGGATTTGAAAGTTCACAAGTCTTAGTTAAGCTCTTTTCCGACTCGCTATCAAAAATAGAAAATATTGCCGAGTGAACTTGTCTTCTTCACACTCGTAAATTGGATTTGAAAAGACATCTATTTGGCACAAGTTTACCCCTTTTCCACACAAAGTAGACTAAAAGACATAAACAAGGACATTTTTTGGCATTAAGTTGTGATTGCATCTCATTCCCTTGCTTGCAGTATTGATCCTTCAACCAGTTCTTTCTTTGCGTTATAAATTGTTTCCTAAGAATTTTTTGCATCCTCAACCAAGCAGAGCCTTGTTTATATCCTTCACAATTTGACACCCTATACCCTGGAGGGAACATCACCCTGAGTGTCCATCTCCTGCATGCATTCCCCTGCATTGAGCATAGGTACGTTCCACTGCGAGAACTAGTTTTTCTTACTTGCGACACTTGTTCCCTCCTCTGTATCATAGCATTAATTTGTTATGAAAAACAAAAAAAGATGAGAGGGAAGGGAGTACTATATTGTAATTGGCAGTAGTCGTGTCACCTTTGAATAGAGGACAAAGTTATTGAGTCATTGCGTCATCATAATTTTGGGTTTAGCATGGACTTAGGAAGCTGATCTAGTTACAGAGTTTTCTCTACTGACTGGTTACTCTTTCAGTCCCTATAGATAACATTATTGATGCCTCCTACATCTAGTAATCACATCATTGAGTCTATGCTACCGGATTCCACCATATGTCTCATGCTCTTGTTCAAGGGAAGTCTGTCAACCTATGTCAGCCAATCCTCAGAAATCTTGACTTTGCATGTCGACCATACCCTTAGTTTGTCTCAGAATCACATGATACTATGGTCTTATCGTGCACCCTGGCCCTACTTTCATCATTGGTAGGTCACCTTGAACCCAAAAATCGACACTTCATCATTGGTCATTGACTCGGTGGTTTCCCTTGTGTTCGACGGAAAGACATTTATTCACACTTTGGGATTCATGTAGTTTATTTGTTTCCATTAGCCTTATTGGTGGTTTCCTCGCCTTTGTCAGTAGTTTTCATCATTGGCTTCTATTCAGAGGGTCTTTTTCACGTATCGCATGCATTTGGCACGCATAAAAAATGCACAGGGTCGTTGGTTTGTGAACATGTTATTCATCCGATCTCCACCAAATCATGAAGCTCCTACTTTGTTCCTCGTGCTGATTGATGAGAGATGCCTTAATGCTCTCCTTTCAGCGGGTCTCTTTCCATTGACTTCAACTCATTTATTTTGGATATAGGACCTAGATTTTCACGAGTGCCTTGAGGCCTGCAGTCATTAGTGGCAGGCTCTCTTGCCATTGACAGATGGGAATACATCAATGCCTCTTGATCAATGGATTTCTCAATTGTTCGACACCAACTCATTTATTCGCACTTGTATAAATGTACTCGGTGCCTTCATACCTACTTTCATTATTGGTAGCTTGTCTCGCCTTTGTTAATGGTATTCCTCAATGACCAATAGTCAAACAATATCTCATCATGTTCAACCTCAACTCATTTTTTCACATGATGTAGACTTGCACCTTGGCAGATTGTGTAGAAGACTTGAATACATCACTATGTGGCCGCATCTTTCCTAAGATGTCATTTCCTTTTTGTGGGACCATCACCTATTTGACTTTAGTGATCATGGGAGATCAGTTTGTAATCCATGGTATATAGATATCTTCACAATGATTTTGAGATTGGTTTCACTGGGCCTTGCTCGTGACTATGACAACTTTTGGCATGCAACCACATTTGTATTTGCCTATTCATGGCCATGAACACTTTTTTGGTATATTTTCCACATGGATCTGCATTGTATTCTTGGTAGCCATGTATGCAAAGTCAGTACATAATGTAATAAGAAATTGAGTTCGTCCAGCTGGTTCTCTACTACTCCACTTTTTAGTTATTTATAATGTATTTTGTAAATCATAGATACTCTTTTGATATCACACATTACGGGGCATCTGTTATAGCAAGATTTGCCTCACCATTGCTATCTTGCACAGAGGGCCTTTTTCCATTTCCCTATGCAGACTTGTCATCCCTTTTTGATGAATCCAGAGCCAAAAATATACATTTTTCCACTTATACACTCCCTATCAGCTATGCAAGATGCATATACGCTGGTTGCTCCACTATAGCCCACATACATTGGGATTTGTGCCAAAAAATACAAAAATAAGGTCAGGTTTCCATGTCACGATAGTAGATCTATGATCCTTGGCCTCCCACATACTGAAAATGTTTCGACTTGACCCTTCAGTTGCATTTTGAAGGCTATAAAAGCACAATTTTGAGCTATGGAAAAGGAGGAGAAAGCATTTAACTTTGAGAGCAAAGTTACTCTGGAGAAATTACTTCATATTTAGTCTGCATCCCTTTGTCCCTCAATTCTAAACATAGTTTTCAGCCCCCAATATCTTTCCCTATTGTTGAGATAACCTCATCAATTCTCTTTTATGAGCTTGCCTTTGGTGGAGGATTGAAGTGGTGGAGGCCCAGTTGGAAGGAACTTGGTTTCTTGGTTTCAAACCGTGCCAACACAGAAATATGTAATGTTGTCACTTCTGTTGATCAATTATTAATAGAAATACTCCTTTCCCATCCTATTGGTATATTTCAAATGTATGATTATTATCCATGGGCATGTTTGTAATGTTTACTGATGGATTATGCTATCTTATGTGCTAACCCCTTTATAGAATCACTATATACTTTCTATGATCATTTGTTAATAAATTAATGCAAGTATAAAGCTTTGGGTCGAAGTGCTCAACGGTGGAACATAATCAAACATTGGATTGAGGTAGGCCTCTTTCTTATATTGCACATTAGTTCATATAGCATATGTTGGAATTGAGTTGATTTCTACAGTCATACCTGTCTATTGTGGTTTACCCTTTCCCATAGAGAGTTTTTCCCTCGTAACAAATACCAGTCATTGACGCCATCATAGCTGAGGTTACATGCTTTCCAAATGAAGGAAAAAAATGAACTGGTAAATACAAATCACTCCAAGAAGCTGTGGAATCCTTTGACGAACTAGGAGAGGAATTTGAAAAGAAAGGAAAAGGTATCAACCCCACTTCTCTTAGTGAACCTTGGAGTGAGATAGCAAGAGTGGTGCAAAAATACATTACATGCGATGGACAATGATGTGGTGAGACCTAGCCACCTCAAGCTGTTGGGAGTGTTAAAACAATGGTTAGTATTAAATCTACCATTCTTTTTAAATAGAATTTTTCATGAGGTTGCTGGAAGAACTCAAAAAGATAAAGACCCTGATAACGTAATCAATCATCATGGGCTACTAAAATTAATACTAGTCAGGGCCTTAAATCACACACATATAATGTGGGAGGATCTAATTGATATCGATAGACCCTTACAATTAGAGAAACCTGAAGTTCCCCAGTCAGAAATCCTCCCTGAAATTCATCCACGAGGAATTGAGGTAGTCCAACCAGAGGGGGATAATGCTCAAACAGAAATACCAGCCACTCAACTTGAAATCGAAATAGAACTTATTCAATTGGAAAATGAGAAGTCAAAATAAGAAGCTCAAAGTATTCAAGTAGAAACATCAAAAAGGAAAATACAAAGAACAACTTATGTTCCTAAAACTCCCTCTGTTAAAATAATAAAGGGTAGAAAAAAAAGACAACCTGAAAACACTCAAGAGGCTGTGAAAACATAAGAGCCATCACATGAAAACCCTGAAGGGCATCAGGATGATTTCTTTAGAAGATATGAAGAGGAAATGGCCCAAGTATTAGGAAATTTGGGAATGTCTTTTACTGAAGATACAGATGACCCAAAAGAACCCCAAGCTCCAACATCTCCTCCTTCAAACTCTTTCTTTGATCATCCTGATATAGAGATGCCATCCTATCCTATGAGGGAATCTCCTGATGTAGCAGAACAACCATAGCCTCAGTTTAAGGAGAGCAGTCCTTTATAACAATAAGAATGACTAGAGGATACATGGAATGAATTGCCAATTGATCAAGGTTGTGAAGACCTTGAAATTCCCCTTGGACATAAAGAAACGACATAAGAAGGCGACAACCAAATTTGAAAACTAGAACATGAGACTAAGGCATTGAGGAGGAAGGTCAAGAAAATAAAGGTGTTAAAACAAAATGTTGGTAGATTAAAGGAAAAAAATGGACAAATTAAGAAGCATCTGGAACAGTCTGAAAAATCCTATAGGAAGAAAAACTCTAGGAGAGTTATAATATAGGGAAGAAATCCACTTCCTAGAAGGGAAATTCATACTCACTCTGTTGAAACACAAACAAATTTTCATGCCCCCTTGGAATTAGCTAAATAGAAACTCAGACAGATGTTCCAGTAATAGTAGAAAAAGTTGTTCATACTGAAGAGGTGTTTCATTCCTCTGAACAGGATGCCACTATCAGAAGATTGGAAGAAGAATTGGAACAATCCCAATAGACCTTAACCTAATGCCGAAATGAAATGGTGATAATAATAGAGCATCAAAAAATTGTCAAAGAACTTTGAGCAATGTCAACAACTAAAAATGAAACCTTTGTTGATATCAACAAAGAAAAAGAAAAAGTAAATAAGGTGCAAGGTCAACTTGATGGAGCTTTGGAGAAAATCAAAATTATTTTCTCTATTTATTCTGATATATTATCTTGCATGCCCCCTGCTAATAATTATGCCCTATTTTTATTAGAACAATGTTTGTTATTAAAAGTGAAAGCCATTAGGGAAGGAACACCCTCTGAGTTTGCCACTGTCTCTGATTTTATTTCATGTTTAAAAGAACAAGATGATGTAGTAAAATATTTTTTGTGTGAATTATATCTTCATAATTTTATTCTAAAAGAAAATAGAGATGATAACCCCAATCCATTCACTGGGGATATTTATTTTCAGGCCTTTTTATCTTTTGCCAAAAATCAAATGAGATGGGCCAAGGCACATAGGGTATTTATGAAAAGAGAAAATGGGCTAGACCTATGGGTCAGAGGAGAACCTTCTAATCCCTTTGACATCGTTATGCAACATAGAGCATTTATGAAGAGGGAAAAGGTTGTGGGATCTTTAGATCCCATCCATAGACATGGTGTATATTCAGGGATGCAATACTTTGGAGAAATTAAAGAAGAATCCATTTCTGTTGCCAAATTAAGATGGAGTATCTCTTCAAATGAAATCAAGAACAAAGAACCATTTGGTTTTAGGAATTTTCAAGTAGTGTTTCTCTCAGATTAGAAAGGTATGCCAATATGATCATGGAAGAAGGGCCTTCCTGGATTTGATGCAGGTACAATACCCCCCATTATTTGGTATCCTCCAGAGGGTTATCAGGGTGTTTATGAACTCCGTAAGAAAAAGGAAGAAGCTGATTTTGAACAACTTAAAGGTAAGCATGGTTTTTCAGAGGTCTAAAGAAGAGACCTCTCCACCCTACAGTCTCACTTCCTTACATATGAACTCTCTTGTTGCATGAGGACATGAAAAAATGTAATATGGTGGGTATGTTGGGGTGAGAAAAAGGTATAAATATTCTCCTTGTTACTTTGGTTTATGATATATTATTTGCTGACTTTTCTATTAGTTTGAAGTAATTAGGGAAGAAAATGATTAAAAGGATTTCAAAAATAATATTAAATGATATTAGATATTTTCTAAACTTTTGGTTTGAATTGGTTTGATTCTATGCAGAAATAGACAATTGTTGTTAATCGAGGATAATTAAGAATATCACGATGATGCACAGACTATTGAAGATTAACGAAATCAGGCACATAACGGTTCAAGGAATATTGGTTTTTATCTTGAAATCCCCATAAATAGTAAAAGCAGTCCTGAGGATCTCTTGATCCTTTCATTAAGTTCACATTTGATGTTCCTAATTAAATATCAATAAATCGTTGTTCCTTTCAAATAGGTTAATTAATCATTGTTCCTTGAGAGATTAATTCATTGGCGTTTTGTAGATTAAATTGTTGTTTCCTGGATAGATGAATGGTTTTGGTAATTAATTGATGTTTCTTTTCACGGTGTTTTATTGCTCAGAATATATTTATTGTTGATTGAGTTATTAGTTTCGGATTTTGTAGTTAGTGTTTGAAGAAATTAGTTATTATAGTAATTTAGATAAACCCAAATTTGTTGTAACTGAACTATCTACATGGTTTAAACCTCTACAACTTATCCACATAGATTTTGCTGACAATCTTGAGAGAAAAGATGAATCCTTGGTTGATAAAATTAAAGTCAGAAGAAGGTTTTTTTTAGGACATATTTAGATCCCAACAGGTGGCCACCCACCTTTTCCAACTGGCTCAAAACAATTTTCTGGCAATTTTGGCAATTTACTATTTTTAGCAGTTTTTAATTTTCGGGGCCATTTTGAGGGCCTAAATGAATATTTTTCAGGATCGATCTTCTCAATCATAGACAAAGGCTCTCATTGATCCCCCAAAATTAATATTTTCAACGATACCTTTCCAACGATCTATCATGCACCCCAAATAGAGATTGAATGCCAAAGTTACACCCCCGGGAAGTTGATACACCAAACTACCCAAAACAAGGTCCACAAAAATGTTGGCTTTTCATCTTCCAGGGTTAGGGTTTTGGATTTTCTTTATGATAAAAAAAGGCCTTTGGAGCCTCATTGTAAAATCATTTTCTTGCGAATTCGAGTAGCGGACACATCTCTTCTCAGAGATAAGATGCCACCATTCTAGCGAGTCTTTCACTCTGCATTTTTACAGTCTTTGTACATTTTCTCTCATTAATAGAAAATTGTGTATTACTATATATCTGTGTCTATATTTGTGTCTATGGTTGCATATATGATACATTTGTATTATATTATTGTATATTCGAGATATCTCTGTACATTTCTTTACTATATCTCCTCTCTCATTTCGTGCCGAAAATAATCTAGATCAACTACCATTATGGAATCGTGTTTCCTTGATTTCCTAGGAAATTTGGTAATGAAATCGATAGTAACAATTACCCATTTCCATTCAAGAATGGGAAATGACTACATCAATCCTGCTGGATGTATGTGCTCAACCTTTACCTTCTCACATTCCATGCATCTAGCCTCTTACAATTGTTATTTTTTTCTAGTCTACCGGATGTCTAGCATATTACATATTTTGCATCTCCTTCAAAGCCAAATTTCTCAATCCTTGAGAATTGGGAAAATAAACTTTATTCCGTAATAAGAGGATTCCATTATCTTATATATTGTAATTCTTATATTTTTGTTGTACATTATTTTGTTGTAAGCTTTCCTTGACTTGCACATAATGCTCGTCTGTTGTTACAACCTCTAAAATATTGTATTTTAGATATTTCATGTACATACCAATGGCTATAACATGAATTTTATGCACCCTTTTGATGAGTGTATCAACCTCCTTGTTCTATTTTCTCTTTATGTGCTTGATGTAAAAGTAATATCCAGTAAAAAAATTCCAACCATCTGGTTTGTCTAGCATTTAGTGTTCGTTGTTCAAACAAATATTTCATACCACTATGGTCTCTCCTTAATTCAAATATTTTTCTGATCAGGTAATGCCTCCACAGTCTTAATGCATGTACTATGGCTTCCAAATCTAAGCCATGTCTAGAATAATTTATTTTATGCTCCTTCAATTTTCTAGACTGATAAAAAATTACATGTCCATTTTTCATAAGGAATCCACCGAGCCTTTCCTTTCATGCATCTGTGCACACAAAAAAATCCTCATCTGGATATGAAAATTTTAAACTAGGTGCACTGGTTAGTAAATAATTTAAGCACTGAGAATTTTCTTCACACTTAACACTCCATTCAAACTTTAATAATTTATTTTGGAATGTTATTGGGTGTTGTAATACCCCGATTTCCCCCAACTTGCAATTAATCATTAATTATGATCACCATGCTATGGCATGTGAACAATGTAAATGTATTATTGTTTAGATTGGCAAAAAATGACTATGGGGGTAAAGACTTGAAGTATTGTCCATGATATCACTAGAGGAAAGAGTGAGGAAACTGTAGAGAGGGTTCATTATGTCAGAGTGACTCAAGTTATCTTTGTAGAAATAATAAGCCTCATCTTGATCCCAAGGAAAAATGAGTTAATGAAAGAAGGAATGGTGGTTGAAAAATCAATTACCCTAATGAATGGAAGCATGGAGAGTCTAGCTGAGGAGACAAAAAATTGTCATCCCAAAGTACCATAGAGTGTAGTTTTCTTGTAGGTCTAGACTGAACTGAGTTCCTTCCGACAAAAGGAACATGATAGGTCCAGAACCTCCCTGGGGGAAAAATGAGAGGGTGTGCAAGAGAAGAAAGATACCATTTAGAAAGAGGAAGAGCACGAGAGGATATGCATATGAAAAAAATAACTAAAGGATTAACTTGTTATGGTTAAAGGGAGAGAACAGGAGAAAAGATCTCAAAGAATTTTAAGAAAACATGACTTGAGTAGAGGGTCACGAGCTTGATTTTGAAGGAGCATCTAGTAAACCTCGCAGAGGCTGTGACAGATAAAAGATATCTGAGAAATTGCAAAATTTTCCTAGTGATATCATGTCTTGGCATAGGGGTGTCCAGAGCGCTAAGAATGAATGCCTCTAAGCCTACTTTTGGGTGGAAAGGAGAACATCCACAATCAGTTGGTCGGTGATCAATTGCAATAGATAAGTATTCCATAGACTCTGTAAACTTGAATTTAAAATGTCTGATTGAATGCTTGTATTTTCTCTATACATATACATCCTTGATATATAGGGGTGATGGTATATTATTGTATCTTGTTTGGATGATATATAATTGTGAATCTGATGGTGTAGTCAACCGAATATGATGAGGTAGAGTTTGACCATTATCCCTTGTCCATTTTTTTCTGCTTACTTTTACCTAGAAAAGGAAAACTATCAGTAATGGGGTTATGAATGAATTTGGGACATAAGGATTTGGCCTCTGTACTGGTTAGAGAATTTCTCAAAGGGATTTATTAGCAATCAATCCCATAAGTGAAGACTTGAGATAGACTCTACAAGACCGTTTGGGTCTAGTCGATCCTTTGAATTTCGTTTCCCTGTTTGAGAACTTGAGTTCTGTGAATGTAAGGTGCTTCCTTCAAACTAGTCGTTCAAGTAACCATGGGCTCATGCCCATAAACTTAACCAAATTTCGACAAAGCGTTAGGAGTGTAGCCTCTGGAGCTTGACAAAGTTCCATAGGACCAGGACATTGGAACCCTTCACTACACTATCAAAGGAACTAAGTTGTTCGAGACTCCAGGAGTCTGGAACTTCAGGGTGAATGAACATTGCAATGTCCAAATGCACCTAAGGTGACCAATCAGACTGGTAAATTGATGGCTAACCAAAAGTTGGTACTCATTTATCCGTTATCGTGGGACTTATCCCCTTATTAAACCTTGATCCACTTCTCAGTAGCAAAGTAACGCGAGCCATAGATCTGAGGCTACTCATGATCTCCTTTGACCATTGGATCTATGTTGTGGTCATTCGACGTTGACCTAATCCGTGGGAAAAGAGTGTTAAACGGGTGGAACCCCCAAACGTCGAGTTTGCGAAGCGATGAGGACCATTGATCCGAAAAATATTTGGGGTCTCTGTTGATCGTTCGATCTAGACAATGGTCAATCCGACGTTGACAACTCTGGGAGTAAAAAGGAAATTACACAACCAAACCCATGAATGTCGAAGTCACAAAGCAACGGAGGTCGCAGATCTCGGGATCTACATGGACCTGTCTCAATCATGAAATAAAAGTGTATTGGAAGGTTTCTAGCAGGAGTTCAGACTTCAGATCTCCGGTCGATTTCATAGGTAGGAGAGGCTGGAGGCTCCCGAAGGATGTCAGTCTGAAGTGATGTGGAACAATGGCGTCACCTAGGGTGACGTGGACCCATATTCAACATGCCACGTGTCATCCTGATTCATGATTTTTACATAAATTATATGCCAATTGGAATGTGAGACATGTTTCCCATTGATAGGGCCATGTGTTATCTCTTTTATTTGTCACGTGTCACCCCCTAGAACATAGTTTCTTGAACTAATGTCTAATGGGACCCAGGGAATTCGAAAGTTCAGAACTCTGGGAGGCTTAGGGTGTTAGAACGTATGCTCCAATAGGGTTGAGGGCATGAGCCACGTGGAAATATTCTTGGGTCTTGGGACTCAGACGTATATGCGAGTAGAGAAAAGGGTGTTCAGTGCCGAAGCGCTGAACAATGAAATCCCCTAATCCTATGTGTCGAATAAGGGTGAATCTTAGTCATTGGATTTAACAATGGATTTATCTCCACCATAGATGTAGGAGTTCTAGGGAACTCCAGGACTTTGGGACTCCGAGAATGTTTCAGACATGGCTAGGAAGGATGAAGTGTTGAAGTCCCAGTGATCACAAAGGCACAGGGAACATTCCATGTAACCACCCCTCCAGTGGCCATGGCATCGCTAAAGGATGACAACCTTGGTAGATTTTGTTCCAGGTGGGATGGTACGAATGAGGTGAACCCATGTGGCCCTTGAACAATGATTCATGAATAACTTTGGAAGGGAATAATTATCAATCCAGAGCTCGTATTTGAGCATGGTAACAATCGTTGGAAATCTCTTGATGAGGAAAAGATGACAAAGATATCGGGAAGATGATTCAAGTTGATTGAGAAAAGAAAAATTATTATTCCCCATCCCTTAAAAAGGTACTTAGGGGTTGGGTGTGTTACAAAGTGGTATTAGAGCAGGAAACAACACTTGGATTTATTGGGATTATGAAAGAGGATAGTGATTATTTTTATTTCTTAGAAAACTTTAAGGGAGAAGGCACCCTTCCTTATCCTATCTAGTAGATAATGATTCAAACAAAGGAATGGATGGGGTGGGGAACAATCAAAAGACTAGTTTACCAAGGCTAATATGAGCCTGTTGAAAGTATTATGGACTTACATAAATTATATGCGTAAGTTCCTTAAGGAGAAGGATGCAGATTAAAGTTCACTTGGGATTTTACCCAACAAGATTGAATCATTCTATATTGTGGAAGAAGAAGCCTATCATTTATTTTGGAGAAATGATATCCAATCCTACAAAATTGGGATTATGTTGAGGGATATTAATAACAAAACTTGGATGCAAATGGCATAAACCTACTTTAAGAAGTACTTGAGTCCACAAGGAAAATGGACTGAATAAGTGGGAAGAATTTCCTAAAAAGTAGGCTTATGAAGCCTCTATTAATTACAAGTGTTGATTAACTGAAGGATTTGGAATTGGGAGAACAATCCTCCATGTCTAGAGGCCTCATTAGAATAGGCAAGATCAGCCTACTTGACCTGTTATAACTGAAAAAATTCCTACTAGGGTAATCTCTCTTTGTAAAATAAAATGAGTCTTATGGGTTGAGGACAACCCTCATGGAAGAAATCAGGTGACACAAGCAAGTTTAAAATATCATGGTTGTGCTAATGGAATGTATAGCCATGTTAACTCAAGGGCCTATCTATGCATAATAATGCAAAGAAGTAAGAAAGTGGAATATATCTGCACTGCAGACATAGGTGAAATGATTGGTGCACACAGATATGCTAGAATGCACATGGAAAAATATTGAACATGCAAATTAGGCATGTTATAACCTATGGTGGGTTGTAAGGTATGGTCTACCAATGGACCTTTTAGATCATAATGACCTTATGTCAGTAGGGGTTAATAGCAAGAATGAAATGTTGATAATGTTGCGGCCTATTACCTTAATAAGATAGGATTGTAAGGATTAATGAGAGACCGATGCAATGATTAAGGAGGTTTCAAAACACCTTTCGATGAATAGTGGATCATATTGACATCCAAAGGTGGATGGTAGCCATATGGGTATGGCTTGGTATACTCAGATAGCTATAAGAGGGAGTTTAGGAAAACATTCCCTTGTAGATAAATGTTGACAAAGAATGAATTGAGGCATGAAGAAGAGACTAGAAGTTGTTATCTTACTGCCTTGAGTGATACAATAACTACCCATAGGAATTCTGAATTATGGAAGGTTTTTGTAGTAGAAAGTGAAAAAGTGACCCTTGTTGGTTATTTCCATGTAGAGAGGGGAAAAATAGTATGAATTATGACTGTGAGACAAATCATATGATTGAATGTAATCTCTCACTAAAGAAAACTAATATTAAAACTAAAATATCAATGTGAATGAATGAGGTAAAGAGGTGCAAGCGATGGACCTACATATATACAAATATATGTACACATCGTTAAAAGAATAATATGATTGCAAGCTCTCAACTAAGAGGGGATATCAGTGTTGAGTGTCTCTATGAGACTTCCCATAAAAATGGCAGAAAGATCCTTAGGAGGAGGATTAGGAAGTCTGATATGACCATGTGTATGAGTGGCATGGACAAGGTGCAAGCAATGATCTTGCATGATGAATGTTTAGTTGTGTTTATTTATGCTTGACTACATGGATGTAATGAATTGTAAGGTTTCTTGATATAAGGACTGATATTAATACCGAATAGATATGAATGAATGATTTTTAAAGTAAATAT
>SNQJ01S0020658.1:65454-129560 GCA_010110895.2 Picea sitchensis
ATGGTTGCTACAAATAGCTTATGATTATGCATGTGGTTAAGTACATCATGGATGTAAGTTAACAAAACAAGTAATATGTGTGGATAAATAAGTTAGATGCATAAAAAAGATGCATCTTTATATTTATTATGGAATATTTGATAAATAGATGAAGCTAATTCAAGGTTGAGGTCATCAAATATAGTATGGATATGCAATAAAGAAGTTGTATGCCGAAGGAGTTTTCTATGGAGGAACTGTGTGAAGACTCTATCAAGAGAACAAAGACACAACCTTAATGACTGCTGAGAATTGGGAACTGGGTTGCAAGTATATATATATATATATATATATATATATATATATATATCTTGGATTACATTCTAAAACAAAATGTATGAGTGGAATACTAGCAAATGAATGCTGACCATTCTGATAATTGAATGGTAATGTGCAAAATGCACATGTTCGTGATTCATTATGAACACAAGGTTTGTTGTTGGTTGTTGTAGCATTTTGATTTACCAAGAAGGTTGAGGTGAACCTAACTAAGAATGCTCAAGGAAAAGATCATGTAGATAACAATAAGAAGTAAATTGCAAAAGCAAAGAAAAGGAAAAGGAGGAATACTTTTCTCATCTTAAAAAATATGAATTCCTTAACATAGTTGTAGTCCTTAAAAGAACAACTATGAAAACAAGTACAACTGGTAAAAGTAAAATAAACCAATGAATATGTTTAAATGAATAGGATTGGTTGAGCCGTGTTAAGTAAAGATAGTGAGGCATTTGAATAACTCAGATGGACTGAAAGTCCCAGGATATGTACAAGGAGTTGGAAAAGGGAAGAACCCTTAACTCCTTTCTTGATGTATATTATGTTTTCTCTGGGATGAGAAATTGGTGTGTTGATGAAAGTAAATGTTTTGACACCATAATGATGATGGTTGTATGCATGTAGAAACAATTGGTAATTGTTTTTGTTGCACTCATGAAAACATTAAGGATAATGTGAAGAAGTACATAAATATATGCTAGGACATATATGAAAATGTTTTATTTATTTGAATGCTATGATACATGAATTTTTATTTTACATGATGACTAATGTATTTGTGATAAATATCATGTGTAGAAAATAAATTGAAACTGTTGGGAAAGACAGTTACCAATGATGGAAAACCTCAAGCAGAAGGTTGTTGTTGAAATTTGTTGAAGGGACTTTAAAATTCCTCATAAATAACCACTTATGAGGAAATATCAGAGAGGGTGTTGAAATCCAGAACATGTATAAAAGTGTTCATTCCTATAAGGCATAAGGTATGAAGGGATTAGGTAAGAATCCCCTCTGAAATATTTTATTATTTCAATGATATATAATTGAAGTTGAGTGGTTTTTGGATGCCATTGATACCCAAGTAGGGTATGATTCAGGATAATAACTTGAATAATAGAGAGAGGAAGTATATGCCATTCTAAGACGAGTTACCATCCTTGTAGGAAAATGCATGAGTAAGGAGTGGCATGGGTACAATGACCAATCTAAGGAGATTGGGAATAGAGGTGCTAATAGTTAGCACACTGCATGGAATACATTGAAGAATTGCATAAGACGATAGACAATGGATTTGCCATTAAGGGAGGAGGACCTTCCAAGACACTACTTGAATTGTAGAGGTGTTAAAGAAAAGAGAATTTTGGGTGGGCATGAGTGTTGGCACCCTGGTTAATAATGAAGGAAGAATGCTTGGGTGCATTCAAGAGAAACTTTTAGTTTCATATGTGATGATTTCGGATCATGATCAACCTGTAGTGGCAAGCATAGTCACACTTTAAGAGTGAATGAGAATGACTAAACCTATGGTGAAGAGGTTGGTTGAGCTCCAACACACCATGGAAAGGTGCTTGTCATAAGTATGGAAAACTTGAACCCAACGTAAGAGTACAATGGGTATGGATGTGTCCATGAATATTGACACACTGATTAAAGTCAACTTATATTTGAATTGCATTTGGAAAATTTGGTATGTTGAAAGGATGCATACATAAATAATGATATTTCCTTTTGTTTTGTACTCTTGAATAGGTGAAAATGACTTGGACTGTTAGTATGCATAGTTTTGAAAATACAATGTGAATGAAACTAACAATTTGTTTGGTGAGAAATGTTGAAATTGCAGGAGGAAAAGGGTCTTGGATATGGCAGTGTTGTAAGCCTACAAGGAAGACCAAATTCATCCTGAGCTAAAATGCTATGGGAAAGAAAGTCCCATACTTTTGAATAGGGTTCTTGTGTGGAACATATCTAAAAATAAATTTGCAATTTGGAAATTTGTGGGTGACAAATTTGCCAGAAAAATTTGAATTTGAAATTGATGATAATATCTCATAATTTCTATACACTTGTAATACATGTGATACGAAAAATATCTTCCTAGGAAGGAAAGGTGAAGGATATTGAGTTGGAAAGTATGAAAAAGGATATTGCTGAGACAAGAGGACCCAGTGGTAAGCCATGATTTCCCTAGAATACATTGTCTTATGGTAACACAAGCCCGATGGAAGCCTCGATAGAGAAATCTTGAGGGATGCCTCGACTATAAGGATCAATGAAGTCTTTATGACTCTTCATGTGCGAGAAATAATTGGAAAGTCAAGATGGATTGCTAGAGGGACTGTATAACAGAGAAGGGGATGCCTGAGCTGGGGCCTGGAGGGTGATTGATCGAAAGGAAGAGGAGACTCTGATAATTCTTATAAACTATTGATTGGGATCATGCACACAATGGGTATGTCAAGGAAAAATAGTGATATAAGATAACAAGACATCCATATGGATGCAAATACATGAACAACATAGATAAGTATTGTGCTGGATTATGAAATTTTTCCTCTTGAATTTTCCAGAACAATAATTTTTTTTTGCATGAAATTGTGATTAATATGCTTGTCTTCTAATATTTTTGAAGGAAGGTGACGAAGGCCAAGGTTTTGGAAAGGGCCTAACCAAAAAAGAGGATCAATATTTCCGAAGTAGCTAAATGACAAAGGCATGAAAAGTGTTACTAAGAAATAAAATCGAGGACAATATTCCTTTTTAAGGGGGAGGGGATTGTAATACGCCTGTTTCCCCCAACTTTTAATCAGTCATTAATTATGATCACCATGTTATGGCATGTGAACAATGTAAATGTATTATTGTATAGATTTACAAAAAAAGACTGGTGGGGTAAAGACTTGAAGTATTGGCCATGATATCACTAGAGGAAAGAGTGAGGAAACTATAAAGAGGGTTCATTATGTCAAAATATCTCAAATTGTCCTTGTGGAAATAATAAGTCTCATCCTAATCCCAAGGAAAAATCAATTAAAGAAAGAAGGACTGTTGGTTGAAAAATCAACTACCCCCATGAATGGAAGCATGGAGAGTCTTGATGAGGAGACAAAAAACTCTTATCTTGAAGTACCACAGAGTGTAGTTTTCTTACAGGCCTAGACTGACCCGAGTTCCTTCTGATAGAAGGAATGAGACAGGTCCATAACCTCCCTGGGGGGAAACAAAGAGGGCATGCAAGAGAAGAAATATACCATTCATAAAGAGGAAGAGCACGAGAGACTCTCCAATTGAAAGAAAAGAACTAAAGGATTAAGTTGTTCTAGTTAAAGGGAGAGACCATGAGAAATGACATCGAAGAGTTTGGAGTAAACATGACCTGAGAAGAGGGTCGTGAGATTGATGCCAAGGGAGCATCTAATAAACCTCGTAGAGGCTGTGACAGAGAAAGGATCTTTGAGAAATTGCAAAAATTCCCTCCTGATATCATAACTTGGCACAGGGATGGCCAAAGCGCTAAGAATGAATGCCTTTCATCCTACGCTTGGGTGGAAAGGTGAACACCCACAGTGAATTGGTCGGTGATCAAATGTAATAGATAATTATTCCATAGACTCTCTAGACTTGAATTTAAAATATCTGATTGTATGCTTGTATTTTTATCTATACAAATACATCCTTGATATATAAGGGTGATGGTATATTATTGTATCTTTTTTGGATGTTAGATAATTGTGACTCTGGTGGTCTAGCCGACCCAATATGTTGAGGTATATTTTGACCATTGTCCCCTGTCCATTGTTTTTTTCTTACTTCTACCTAGAAAAGGAAAACTATCAGTAATGGGGTTCTAAATGAATTTGGGACATAAGGATTTTGCCTTTGTATTGGTTAAAGAATTCCTCAAAGGGATTTCTCAGAGATCAATCCCACATGTAAAGAGTTGGGATAAAATCTATAAGACCATTTGGGTTCGATCAATCCATTGAATTTCCTTTCCCTGTTTGAAAACTTGAGTACTGTGAATGGAAGGCGCTTCCTTCAAACTAGTCATCTAAGTAACCATGGGCTCATGCTCATGGCCTTAACCAAATTTTGGATAAGAGTTAGTAGTGTAGCCTCTAGAGATATATGGACCTATCTTGACCATGGGAGTTCAAACTTCAGAGGTCCGATCGATTTCATAGGTAGGAGAGGTTGGAGTCTCCCGGAGGCTGTCAGTTCAGAGTGATGTGGAACATTGATGTCACCTAGGGTGACATGGAACCATGTTTGGAATGCCATGTGTCATCACGATTCATGATTTTTACAAATATTATATGCCAATTGGAACATGACACATGTCTCCCATTGATAGGGAAACATGTCTTCTCTATTATTTTCCACATGTCACCCCCTGGTGCGTAGTTTCTTGACCTAATGGCTAATGGGACTCCGATAGTTCGGGAGTTTGGAACTCTGGAAGGCTTAGGGTGTTAGAATGTATGATCTAATAGGGATGAAGGCCAGAGCCACGTGGTAGGATTCTGGGGTCTTGGGACTCCAAAGGATATGCAAGTAGAGAAAAGGGCGTTCAATGTCGGAGCACCGAATGTCGAAATCCCTTAAGCCTATGCGTCAAATGAAGGCGAATCTAAGTAGTTGGATTTAACGGTGGATTTGTCTCCACCATAGATGTAGGAGTGCTAGGGAACTCCGAGACTTTGGGACTCTGGGAATGTTTCAGACATGGACATGAAGGATGAAAGGTTGAAGGCCTGGTGATCGCAAAGGCACAAGGAACATTCCATGTAACCTCCCCTCTAGTGGCCATGCCATCGCTAAAGGATGACATCCTTGGTCTATTCCATTTTAGGTGGGATGGTACAAATGAGGTGAAACCACGTGGGTACCACATGGCCTTTGACAAATAATTCCTGAATAAATTTGAAAGGGTATAACTACCAATCCAGAGATCAGATTTGAGAATGGTAATATTCATTGGAAATCTCTTGACGAGAGGAATATGACAGAGATATCGGGAAGATGATTTGATATGATTGAGAAAAGATAAATTATTATGCCCCATCCTTTAGAAAGGAACTTAGGGTTTGGGTGTGTTACAGGTGTGAAATATTGGAGAATACTGCAATGAATCTCCTGTAGGAACCAACTAGACCCATAACAGATCTAACCTCTGAAATGTTTGTTGGCGCTGACAAAATTTTGACTTCTTCAATATTTTTTGAGTCCATTGTTATTCCATATTCTAAAACAATGTGACCCAAATAATGGATATGATTTTGATAAAAAGTACACTTAGTCATTTTGGCATACAATTGGTGCTCTCTCAACACTTGTAGCACCATCCTCAAATGTTTCTCATGCTCCTCCCTATCCTGCAATATATAAGAATATCATCCAATAATATAATGGCAAACTTTTCCAGGAAATATTTGAACACCCCATTCAACAAATACATAAATGTAGTGGGTGCATATGTCAACTCAAAAGGAACCACTACAAATTCATAGTGTCCATACCTTGTCCTAAAGGCTATTTTTCTAGTGTCTTCTTCTATGATTCTCACTTGATGATATCTTGACCTCAAGTCAATATTAGAGAATATATTTTCTCTTTTCAGCTGAACAAAAAGATCATAAATCATTGGAAAATGATATTTATTATTTACTGTAACCGTGTTTAGTTGTCTAGAGTCAATACATAACCTCAACGTTCCATCGCTTTTCTTAAAAAAACTAAATCGGTATCCCCAAGGAGAAACACTTGGGTGTATGTACCTCTTCATCAACAATTCTTCTAGCTGCACTTGCAACTGCTTTATCTCTTGTGTTCTCATTCCATAGGGATTTTTAGACACTTCGGAATCTCTAGGAATTAAGTCAATAGAGAAATATATATCACTATTTGGTGGCAATCATGGAAACTCCCCAAACATATATTCATACTTTTTCAAGAAGGGATAGTCTTAAGGACTTGTATCACCATCTTTCATTGGCTCTTCCATATGGGATGCATATATCTGACACCCTTTTCTAAAGATTATTTTCAGTTGCAATGCTGAAATCTCTTAGACACATATAGGCCTTGGAATACCTTACATTGTCTTTGAATTTCCTTCCTCATCAAGACGTGTAAATGCCTTGTTATAACAATCTAATACAACGCAATGTTTTTCTATCAAATCCATACAAATTAGGAATTCAGAAGACCCAAGTGAATGTTGTTCAAATATGCCTTAGCTTTGATTCCATTCATGTTTATAGGGTATTCTTTAACAATCTCATTAATTCTTCTTTTGGTTCTAGTAGCTAGTTGAACTAACCAATACTTTTCATGCTTACATTTCTTCAATTTAAATCTTTCAACTAGATTTTGAACTATATAGCTCTAAATATCTACAGAATAAATCAAAAGAGTTATGGGTTGATTATCAATATTACCTTCCACTTGAATCATGTGGGATTGATAGTATGTTTGTCCATTTTCCAAGGTTGCATAGATCCTTGGAATGCTTCTTTCCATGTCATCTATTATCTCTTCTTTCTTGATGTTATGAATAGTCTTCATTTTATCTCCCCGATGAAGAAAATCCTTATTCATGTGATCTCCTTAACATACCCAACACTTTATGGGATGTTGTCTTGGCCTCCTTCCCAAAGAATATGTCATCTTCTGATAACCTTGATATGGATACCTTGGTTGATATGCTTGATATCTATTCCTAATTAAAGGTGGCTTGAACCATTTTTTCCTTTGATCCATATTTCCTTTCTTCTTTTCATCCCAGGCCTTTTGGAAAGTTGGTCTTCCTTTGTTATGCTCATACAAATACTTAGCCTTTCTTATGGCTTCCTCTAAATTTCTGGGATTGTCAAAATAAATTTTATCCTTGTATAAGGATGGCATTCCACTCATAAACATATGAATTTTGACCTTCTCATCTTTGATGAAACTCACATACTTGAGAAGTTCCAAGAATTTCCTTTCATATTCATCCATGGTCATGTTCCAAAGTTTGATTTCAAATAAATCTTTAATATTCTTGTCATAATATTGTTCTAAAAAGTACTATTGTTGAAAATATTTCTTGAATTACTTCCAAGAAATTTTCTTCTCATGAAGGTTCTTAACCTTCTTCATCTGATCCCACCAATTATATGCATTTCCTTGAAGCTGGTAGGATGCAATTATTTATTTTGTATTTGAAGCGTAATCATGTAACTGAAAATATTTCCTTATTCACAACAACCATGCTTCTCCATCTTCTCATTTCTTGTTCTCTCCATAAAAAGATGATGGCTTGATCTTCCTCGTCTCCCCTTTCAAGATATCTAACCCATGTCTTCTCCTTTGATGTCAGACATCAGAAATACTTGGGATTCTTTCTAAACATGAACATGCATATTATGTTCTATTCAACTACCTTGGGAATGATTATGATGATACCTACTAGCACTCCTTGACTGTCTAAATCATTTATGATCATCCCTCCTATCATGATATCTAAATACTTCCACTTTCATTGCACTAACTTCCTTCTTTGTGACCAAATATTTGTTGACTTAATTTTGTATCATATTTAGGATTTGTAGTATCTCATATTGATCTTTCATGATCTTTCATTATTTTCCCTATAGCTCTGCACTTCTCTTTGCAAGATTCTCATAGTTACAGGCTCCTTCCCATCCCTTCTTCCATTATAATTTGTCTCAACATTTCCCACGTTGACATGCATACATATGATCTCTTCTTTGTGTCTATAAGACCCTTGTGGATCCTCCATATCTCTAGTTATCATATAGGAACTAAAGTTTTCTTTACTGTATCTCTAATTATGCAAGAATGTGCATGCAACCATTTCTATTAGAATTAAACATATTGCAAAATATTTATTAATTATATTACAGGTTATTCATCACATCAATTATGAACAACACAATTCACCAAGTCAAAATAAAATTCCTTAAAAACATTCTTCTCCAAAATATCTCTCCAATGGCTATGCTCATGCCTCTTTCTGAGTTATGAGTGGAAAGTTACAACATTCTCATGTTGCAATTTCCACTTTCTTACTGCAACAAAATTACTTTATTACTTTCTGAAAATTTTTTAGTGAGAAATTCAAAATTATGGGTGAATATATATCTTCTCCTCAAGGAATTTCCAAAAACTATTCATTTGTTTAAATTTGAGCTCCGAGTTGCAAGTTATTGTCCGAAGTAGTTTTGATTGGTTTTCCCAATTTATCCTTGTATGCTACATGTGTCTTATTTATCTTCGTGCACATTATTACATACACAGATCCCAAATATGGCTCCATGGATGTCTTCTATGGTTCATAAGATTTCCATGCACTACCATTGTGCCTAAAACGAACTTCTGAGTAAGGAGCTATGCCCTATGAAAGTAAACTGGTGTCAAAATTTTACCTTAACTATTTATGTTGTATATTTCTCATATGATCTATGTTTTTCACCTGGAGTAGCTCATTGGATAGATCTCTCGAGGTTATTTTATTTTAGTTGCAGAGATAGAGAGCTTATCTTGGTAAACTCTATTCTATGGGTTTTGATTGCCTAAAAATTACATTTAGGGCCTCAAAATCGCCCCTCAAGTTCATGACCTTCAAAAACCAAAACAAATCACAGAAATTTGACTATTTTACTATTATAAAAACCCTTTAACCTGCACTGTTGATATCAAATCAGAAGAAATATAGATTGTTCATCTACTCTCTATCAAGGATCGACGATCGACGACTTCTTTTTGTAAACCAAACTTTCTCACCGATCTCCCTAATTCATGATCATCGACCATTGACCATTTTTCTTCGCAAAACAAAAGTTTCCATGAATCTTGTCGATACTCGATCATCAACGATCTTTCATTAGAGAATTCCTTTGGATACTAGCTTAGTTACAATTTTTCCAAACCACGACCATCGGATATCGACCATCTCTTGTCTGACTTGGAAACTATGCTAACATCGAACAACACATAGATGATGACATCGAATGACACATCATCTTGAGGCATCAAATTTGCTTACATGTCATGATACATTGTTTTTGACGTGGAAAAACAGATCATCCTCCTCCTTCCTTCATAAACCATCGATAGTTTCTCTTGTAAGGGTTGAACATCGTATTAATCCTTCCAACACCTAACCATCAGCCATCAATGATCAAAGATTTATTTTGTATGCATGGAAATTTAACCAAATCTTGTTGATCCCTGATCATCGGTTATTGGAAATCAAATATTTATTTTGGTTGAGTCAACTCTTCACCAAACTTATCGATCCAACCATCGACCATCTGAGGTTTTTCTTGTTAAACTTCAACACTTAGAAATTTCAACCAAATCCCAGGTGAATTTGGGCCATCAATCTCCAACTCAAAAATGATATCTTCCATCGATTATGATGCAACCTGCCAACAAATGATAATGAATGCATATCTTCAATCTGTCTCATTTTTGCAACCACTGAAAATGAATCTTGATCGTTGATCTAGTAACCTTTCAAAACTTAGAAAACATTATAGGTTTTTAAATTTATTAAAATAAATATCATTCATTGATCTTGAGATCAAATATGATCTCAACAGTTGATTTTTTAAACTCTACCCAATGTTGCACCAACCATTAAAATGTAAAACTTGACCTTATAGGTCGAATCTAACTTTGCAATCCATCTGATTGATTCCATTAAACATCTTAGACATTTTTGAGGCAAGTAAATCTCAATTTTTTCACATGAATTTGAGGATTTTTCTCTGGTTGTCCTTTGTTTTCCCCTGAATTTGCTCAAACCGTAGTCTATAACAGTGAATCTACCCAAATTTTAAGTGGTTCTTGGCCCATATGGGTCCATTCTTGAACCATAATATCTAACACCATTTTTTAATGTACCTAGACCCATCTGGGTAACATTATTGCTAAAGCGACCCAATAAAATTTCTAATAATAATTCCAAATGCGAAAATAACACACAACGTGAAATTATAACTCATGCATCTATCCATATCAAATAAAAATGTAAATGAAATTACTTTGTGCTAGAAACAACTAAGTCCATATAACATCATTCCACCACAAAATATATATTCATATGCATCAATTCTACTCACAACAAGTAGCATTAACAAAATATAAATTACAGTAAAATGCACAACAAATATATCAACATTTAAGAAAAAACAACACAATAGATAAGAACAATTATCTTATGAAAGTATGCATCTTGTTGTATAGAAAGGACATTCCTCCCAACCATAGATTTATTCTTCTAGTTCTCAACAGAAAGCCACTCTTGAGTTGGGGATATGAATACACAAGAGACAATGGCCCGTAAGGTTGGATAATGTCCCCCTCTCAAAGGTCAAATCTCATAGCTAATTCCATTCCACTATCTCTCTTCCCCTTAACTTGGAGAAGCCAAGAGATGGAATCCCCCTTCATTGATCGTTGTTGTGACCTTAGAAATTCTAAAACTACAACATGAATTCACCTAGGAGCCAAATGTTTGTTTCCCTTGACGAATTTCAAAGATAATGTTACTCACAGGCTCACAACGTCTTTCTCCACAAAATTTCAGTTCCAACCAACTACCAGATGTTCCTACAACAAGTGCCTTCAATATTCACCACTCAACACTCCTTTACTAGCTAGAAAACTCTATGTAAAAACATCTCTCCATGCAAAAATGTGAATCTCTAATTAAGGTCTCCTCCCCATACAAATTTCCTCCCTTTCTATTGCTTGCTTGAATTTCGCTCTTCCCCAAGTTGATTGCACTTAGGCCCCATGCTCTCAATAAATATGGGAAGTGACTATCACACCTACCTTCTTACATGAATTAAATGATTAGGCTCTAGAACAATGAACCAGGAAATAAAAGTTTCATGGTTAAAATAATTTAGAAAGAAATATGTTGGGTTTAATAAAAATGGGTAAAATCTCCCCCTTGGACCCCTTCCCTCTCTTTTGGAAACTTAGCCCCCAAATATCCATCTGTGTCCATTTGCAATTGACGATACATTTTAATGATTATATTCAATTTACATCATTTACATATTACATTGCTTTGTCTCTCGACCATACATCATATTTACAATATGCATTGCTATTTTGGGGTTTGAAAATGGGCATGTTACATTGTTGACCTCATGATGTCTCTCTTTTGACTCAATCATTGTGGGAGGAGACTCTAAAAAATCCAAAGAACACCTTCCGTCGGTTTCCAAGAAAAAATATTTGAAAATTTGAGAAAGATATGAGGTTTTGGGGCAGGGTCATGCCTACCTTTGGTGGCAAGTGCAGTTGGTCACTCCCTATCCTTCTAAAAATATGCGACCCATATATCGTATCCAACTGGTCGGGTATAAATGTGCAACCCAACTCATTTCGTGATCCCCCAAATCCCAAATTTGTAGTAAAAACATTGAAAAATGTATTGAAAAGAAAGAGAAGGAGATTAGGAATTACTTGGTCCTAATGATTTTGAATTCTACTAGTTGAATCTCTCACAATCTTCTCTAGAATATCTGGGAGGTAGGATGTTCCTATTCAATTTTTGAATATTACCAAAGGTAAGCATATAAATGACTTGGATTTATGATAAAAAGGCCTTCCTCACCTTTTGGGCTTCATCAAAAACCCTTTTCACACCTGAAACAACTAAGTACTTTCCATTTATTTTAATTTTTGGAGCATTTTTTTTATTATTTTTGAAAAGTTTCTCATGCATTATTTTCATCAAGGGTCTATTTTTTTACATTTTGCATGAATTAGTCATGTTATTTGGTGTTTTTTGGAAATGTCCATTGAACTTGAGGTACATGTATAGAGATAGATTTTTCCCTGCAACACCATCTTTCATTATTAGACATCACTTTTTCCATCACAAAGCCTTAGTTTCAATCCCGTTGAGTTGTGAAATTATCCTTTCTCATTTTCATGTCGCAACTTATGTGATAACTCCCACCTTTAATGGGTCACGCCATAGTTAGCACCCTGAGTGTTGTCTAGCGACGATGTTGTGACTTTTTGTAGGCCTAGGAACCCTCCTTTAGACCCACCATGACTTTAATTTGAGCCTCATTCTTCTCTCCTCATCCTTTTTCAAGCCATGTTCTAAGAAGGTTTCCATATTTTTTTTATTAATTTATGGTCATGCATGGATATTGTTGCTTATGTCTTGGTGCCTAGTTCTATGTTTTTGTTTTCTTTACTCCTTTCCAATGTTATAGTTACACTTTACCTCTTTCCTTTTTCATTATCTTGCCTCCATTTTGTGACCCTTTACCCATGGAGAGAATTGTTGCGACGAGTGAAAATCACTCCCTAGTACCATTATACATCCAATTTTCATAGGCCAGTTCCATGTGCTTGGAACATAGAAGCATGTTTTTGAGCCACTCATTCTCTCTAGACAAGATCACTTTTAAATATTTTCCATGGTCATTAAACCATGAAAAAGACACCCTATTGATTAAAATTATGCCTCTTTTTTATGCTTGTAAAACTATAAAAAAAGTATACTATTAAGCATGCTTTTATCTCTTTTTTGCGCTCGTAAATCCATGAAGGAGACACTCAGAAAAAAAAGAGTGAATTTCTTTTTACCATTAGTTTTGTCACCCTTGAACATAGTACCTTTTCACATCTTCATCTTATATTTCTATTACCATCCTTCACTTGCTCGAAAGAAAGAAGGAAAATAATTTCATATACCTCCACATGCATCTTCTTGTGAGGCAGATATCTACCCAATCCATGTAGTTTTGAAATTATCACCCTCACCAACATTGATTTTAGCATTTCTAGGATCCATACAATTAGTATGAGTCATATATTCCTCCAGTTAGTTACTCTTCCAATCACTATGGATATTTCTTTAATGCCTCATGCATTGTGCCACTTTATAAGTGGTGCTCTTGCATTAATGCATTGTAGGCATCAATGTGTCATGCTATATGTTGAAGGGAAGTAATCATGAGTTAGCCATTTGAGTTAGGCACCCTTTTTTCAGTTGTACTTGGTGATTCTATCTATTCACAACATCTCTTAGTGTATGGTTCATGTCAATTGATGGATGATACATTAACATCTTCATTCATTGTATCTCTTCACATTGAATTCGTCACATTATCTAAAATAGGGATCTAAAACCCAAGTAGTACCATCGAGATTGCAATCCTTAGAGGCAGGTTTCCTTGTGATTAATAGTGGGTTTACATAATTGAATCTTGATCCATCGATTTTATGAGTGTTCAACATCAAAGCCTCTATTCAAACTCACTATATTCTACTAGCCTCCTTAGCGTCCATTTTCAGAATTGGTGGGTCCCCTCATGTATTTTTATGGTATTCATCAATGACCAATAATCATATGGGTTCTACCATACTCGAAAGTAGCCCATATATTCGCATGGAGTGAAATAGTACCATCAGGGTTTGGGTGAATACCTTATGCCTAAGGGGGAATCACTCATTCATGCTTTTGTACCATGTTGTGATAGAGTATATCACTAATGTATTAGTACTTTTAAGATTGCATGGGTGCTCTCCTTGGCATACGACATATTTATGATGTATACACTCAGATAGATCCACATTGTATTTTCTCGTGGATATGATATCTTTTATGACATGGATCCACTATGTACTTTTTGTGTCCATGTTATTGCATTTCACTTTATGTATATGTAGTGCATTGTGTTGGTGGCCACGATTTGTCTCTCTTCCAAGCATGGGTATGCCTACCTCCGGGATGATATATATATATATAATGTTTGATGAATGAATGCATGTACTCATTGGTTCCTTGACCTCCCAAATCCTTCCTTACACTGGCTCATGTGTTTATGGATATTATAATGTATTTCAACCATTAGTTCTTCTTTTGACCTTACACATTAGGGGGCATATGTTATAGCACTATTTTCCACCCTAAACATACATGGAGGACCTACTAATGCTATCATGTTGAGAGATACTCTGTTGCCTTGGATTTCTAATATTTTTCGGGAGGTCATGCCTTGAATGCCTAACAAGATGCAACAAGTCACATGTTGCACTATTGGAAAGGTGCAACTGGTCACTAGTTGCACCACTGTGACCAGTTGCACCACTTGCACCCCATGACTGCCCCTATCAACTTCTATATTTGATGAGTTTTGAGGAGATTAGCACTAGTGAATTTTGAATATCGCATGATGATCCTGGGAACTTGTAATAGACTTGGATTTCTTCGAGTTCTATAGATCTAGAAGCATCCCCTAGCCTCCTCCACTGATATATTAAAGGAAGGAATTCCAAGGGAGAAAGGGAGGAAAATTTGGAGAACCAAACTTATGTTGCAGAGTTTCAAACAAGATCTTTTGTATTCAGTATTCATATCACGTTGGTTTTTCTTTCGTAAGGGCCAAGGAGGATTTGGATCAAGAATCTAGGAGAGGCTTCAATCAAGTCTCGAGGTAAAACATGATTGATGTATTGTTTCTCCACATATAATATAGATCCGTATGGTTATCTCCTTCCATTATTATTGTATTCAATCATGTATGCTGATAAATGTTGGATCTAACTTTCCTTGAGTAGATTAAATTAGATCTAGCATAGATTTGACATAGCTAGTGCTCCAAGGTTTTAGATTGGTATCTCTTGTTCTCTTGTGTGTAGGAAGTAGGTGGAATATTTTTGTAGCTCCATCGACCAAGAATACACAGGGACACTAACAAGGTACTAGGTTTGAATCAATCTATTTTGTTCTTCCATAATTTATGATCAAATATAGTAGATCTAGAGGAGAACCTTACTATTGTATATCATATAATATTTCTTTGAGCATGGGTAGATTGGAGTGAGAGATCACCTATCCACACGGGGGGATTTCTCCATAACAATGCTTTGTTCACCTAGATGACCATTCAACCAAGCAAAGGACATCTAGATCCATTTGTATTGCATCTTGCCATTTGATCGAGTTGTATTATATATTTAAATGCCTTATGTTGAGCACAAAAGACATCTCAATAGAGTGATTAGTTTCAATGAGCCTCCTTCGCATGACTACCCAAGTTCAAAACCCGACTTTTTCTAGAGGAAACACCGAAAAATCCATCCATGATTAAGAAATGGTGTAGCCAAAAATAGATGCAATCTTTGAACGATTTTAATGGCTTAAATGCCCTTGAATACTAAAAAAAAAATACGTCATTCACAGATATGGTACGTATAGGCTGAGGTGAATGTGGTAGCTGTCGATAGCTTCCTTCTACTTTAGTTACTACATTTTTCTTAAAAAAATCGTCGGTTTTAGAAACGTCCCCCAAGTTGTTTCCATCGTCGCGGTTTTCCTGTATGTTTGACACGTTTGATAAATCAACACCGTCCATCGCTCTGTTCGATTCGTTGGCTAGGACGTGGCGTATATGGTTGTCGCCATCGTCTTAAATGTTAATTGATGCAGGACTAGCACAGCCACGAGTTAGCGGCTGGTGAACGTCAAAAGATAGAATGAGATAGAGAATGAGAAATGAAACATGCTGATAATTTGATAATGGAGGCAGATAATGAAACTCTCTGAAAAAGTTGAAGAATTCTAAAAGTTAATCATTTAAAAGTGGCAATAGTGGCAATCATATGATGTTACAGTAATTTTTTAATATGATTAGGTAAATCTTAAAAAGTAAACAGGTTAACGGATGCATTTATAAATGCAAAGAAGTTACTAACAATAAATCTAGTCAATGATTTTGGAGGACAACTAAGAATATGCCAACATTAACCATCAGATTAGAATTTAAGATTAAAAGATCATTAATTGTGCCCATCTCCAATAGGTATACACCTTTCGGCCTAAATATTTTTGTTAAAAGCCTCAATCCCAACATGGTATCTAGATTGTTTTATCACCCAGGTGATTATGTTAAGCAAATGTCTCTCTAGGCTCCTCGAGAGGCAGAGATGAACACATTCTGTTAATTCCTGATTTTCTCACAACACCTTCTGTTAATTACATTTTTAATTCCTGATTTTCTCACAATTTCAGCTAATTTCGAACGGAAGAGACGCTCCTGAAATATCAGTCTATTATCGTCTTCTTCAGTAAACTCTTTAATTTGCTTTCTTGCAACATTTTTTGAATTATTAGTATTTTCATCCTCACAGGGTTGGTGTGCATGTAAGAATTCTTCTTCTTCCTTAACGTCAAACACACCTCCCAGAGAAACGTCATAATGTGAATCTACTACTTCTTCCTTTGCACATTCTCGCATTTTCTTTGAGCGACGTTGTGGATGTCTTCGGAAGCCCTTGCAGGGCATTTCCTTATCTAACACACAGGATTTTCTCTTGAAGCCCATCGACTGCTCTGAATTCTATCCGAAGGCAATGAGAAAAAGTACATGTAGAATGAATGAAGGTTTTGTTTATTCATATTAGTATCCAATATATTGGAGTTCTAATGCGTGACATTGGGATGCAAGCCGACCATCACCATAAATATTGTTTTTTCTAGTTTACGGGGTTCCTCCGAGTTGCCATCCATATGGCTTATGATAGGGACTGGTTTAATAGTTTTAGTGTAGACATGACTATATATAAAACGAAAGCGATGCTATATATTAAGACTAGTAATAAAAAATTATAGAGAGGGATGTTATATATATAGAGAGAGTAGTAATAAAAAATTATGGAAAACAGACCAGTAATAAAAAATTATGGAAAACACTAGTGTTGCCACTCATATTCGGTGTTTGAATCAAGGTTATACCCTACTCGCATGACACACTCTTCGTCTCCATTGATCGTTTTCGTTTCATTGATTATTTGGATTTGGTTTAAAAGTTTTCACTCTAAACATTACTCCATGAATGGTCTTATATATAACGAACTAATATACATGGTGTCATATATAAAAACTAGTTCTCCATGAAGATTAAATTATTTTTAAACTTTGGAAAAGAGCCGCGAATTTATCTTAATTAATCTTAAGATATGAGAGAAATTCAAAACATTCTATGAATGGTGGGTGGGTAGAGCTCATGGAACACCCTTTTATGAGAATAGGAGGGTTGAATATACTTGTTAAGATGATGTAACTATTTAAATATTTTTTTTATTTATTAAGAAATTATATCTACTTTAATGGGTGGATTAATCTATCATTTAATTATAAATTTCAATCTTAAAGTTATATTACTTTTCTATATTTATAAAATAAAATTAAAAAATTACTTATTATCACTAAATTAAAAAATTACTTGCTCATCACTAGATTGCCACGTTAACTGGACGGATGCTAACTGTTGTTGTTTCATTTGTGTGGGCATTTTAATTGTGTTCTGTTCATATTGTATCTGTCTAAGACGTAATGGTTCAAATTTATTATGATAAAAGGTTAAGTGTACAAGTGTATAAATGAAGCAAAAGGCTGCATAAAATTTGCATTTACCTGGCCTAAAAGGTTTTGTGGTTAAAGACCGACGAGTTTCCACAATTGAAATGTTGTAATTGATAAGGTTACACTTGCAATATTGTAATTGATAAGGTTATATAAATGAAGCAAAAGGCTGCATAAAATTTGCATTTACCTGGCCTAAAAGGTTTTGTGGTTAAAGACCGACGAGTTTCCACAACTGAAATGTTGGAATTGATAAGGTTACACTTGCAATGTTGTAATTGATAAGGTTATACTTGCAGCGAAATAAAGAATGCCTTTCCGGTAATGAATGTCCAATTTGTTGTTTGAATGAAGCGTTTGTGTGTCTTTTCTTTTCAGTAATGGAATCTGTGGTTTGAATGAAGTATTTGTGTGCCTTTTCAGTAATGAAAATCCAATTTGTTGTTTGAAAGAAGCATTCATGTGTTTCTGGCATAAAGAATGCATTTCCGATAATGGAGGTCCAATCTATTGATTGAATGAAACATTTGTGTTATTCCAGTAATGTTTCCGGCAATGGAATGTTAATCTTTGGTTTGAATAAAGCATTCTCGAATGGCGTTCAGATACCTATCAACATTAAATTTATTACATTATTATAATAATGCAATTATAAATGGTTGTTGCAATTAACCATTAATGTAACAACCATTTATAAATTGTAACGAATATTATTATAAAAGCAATTAATTGTTACATTATTAATTAAAATATTTATAACAATATAAATTGTAACAAATTTATAATGGTTGTTGCAAATATTATTATAATAATATAAATTGGTTGATATTTTGCCTTATTTATAATAATCATTATAACAAGTTATTAATTAAAATATTTATAATAATATAAATTGTAACAAATTATTATAATAATATAAATTAGTTGATATACTGTCCTATTTATAATAACCATTATAACAAGTTTGTTGCATTATTATCTTAATATTTTAATTTATCTAAATTTATAAATTAAAATATTTTGAATTTAATATTACATTATAATAATTATAAAATAAAATTATTGATAAATATTGTAATTAATCACTTTTATAATAATATTTGTTACAATTTATAAATGGTTGTTACATTATTATAATAATGTAATTATAAATTATAATTTATTATAATTTATATTATTATAATAATAATTTGGTTATTGCAAACTTGTTATTATAATATTTAAATAATACAACCATCATTTATAAATTTAACTAATTTATAAATTTATAAATGGTTGTTACATTATTATAATAATGTAAATATAAATTAAAATTTGTTACAATTTATATTATTATAATAATAGTTTGGTTGTTGCAAACTTGTTATTATAACGTTTAAATAATGCAACAACCATTTATAAATTTAACTAATTTATAAATGGTTGTTGCATTATTACAATAATAATATTTGTTATAATATTATTTATAATAAATGTATACATTATTAACATAAAAATGGTTCTGGCTAGGTATCTAAATTTATAAATTAAAATATTAATGTAATAAATTTTGATAAAATTTAAAATAAATAATAATTACAATATTATAATAAATAATGGTTGAATTTATTATTATATGACTTTCAGATTATAAAGCATTAGTGTTCTATTTATTCCAGTAATAAATACTATTTTAATTATTTAAATATTAAAAAAAATTAGTTTTTTTTTTAACTATATAATATATAATTAAAAATATAGTTTATATAGTTATAAATGACCATAACACTCCTCTTTATTTTAATGGTTTCAGAATGTGGATTTGAATGAAAGTTTTCTACGGGTAGGAGACTTGTAACAATAATAAATCCTTATAACAATAATAAATCATCATCAAATTTAAGTTGATTTTCTATCATTGTCTTTAGAATTAGTATAAATTGTCATCTGCAATTGGTAAAACAAGTTGATTTCCTTTAAATGTTCTTAGGACAAATATAAATTAGCATCTATAATGTATAAATCAAGTAGATTCATAAATTATCATCTATAATAAACAATATAACTCATCATCTACAAAGATCCATATGATTTGTTATCAAAGCTCTTATAATAACTATAACTCATTAAACGATTTGTTGTTACAATGTGACAAACATAGTGTTGAGTCTTTCAATTTGACGAACATTGCGTCAAGTTTCGCAATTTAATGGGCATAACCATATTTTCGCAATGTGATGAACATGACTTGCCATAACCATATTGTCGCAATGTGACAAACATAACCATATTGTTACAATGCCATGAACATGACTTTCCATAACCACATTATCGCAATGAGATGAGCATAACCATATTGTCACAATGTGATGAACATGACTGGCCATAACGATATTGTTGCATTTTTTATGAACATCGCCCCATTGTCGAAATAAATATGCGGTCATCGCTATGTGATGAACATACAACAATTATTTTCATCACATCTCCATTCGACATATGATGAACATACAACATTTATGTTCATCACATTGCCACTTTTTACTTAAATGACATGTCATTATAATGTGATGAACATAAACCCCTCGTCATAATATCCCCATCATCGTCAATATGTGACAAACAATATATTGTCGTCGCAATGTGATGAACGTAGCCCGATCATTGCCATGTGATGCAAATATCCTGTCATCATATTGTGATGCAAATATCTTGTCATCGTAATCTGGCGAACTTATCCCCTCCCTTGCAATGTGACGAACATAACCATATTGTCGCAATGTGATGAACCTAGCCTTATAAGTTAAACATACGATGTGACAAACATAACCATATTGTTGCAATGTTACAAACCTAGCCTTATATGCTGAAAATATGATGTGATGAACATAACCATATTGTCGCAATGTGACGGACATAAATATGGTTGACCTTGATTGACCATGACCATGGTTGACTGTGGTTGACCAAGGTTGACAATGGTTGAACATGGTTGGCCATAACTATATTGTCACAATGTGACGAACACAACGATATTGTCGCCATATGAAGAACATGAGTGGCCATAAAAATATTTTTTGCAATGTGACGAGCATGTCTTGTCATAACCATATTGTCGCAATTAGAGGAATATAACCATATTGTCTCAATGTGACGAATATGATCGGTCATAACCATATTGTTGCAATGTGACGAACATAACCTTGTCATCACAATGTGATGAAAATAACCATATTGTTGCAATGTGATGAACATAACCTCGTCGTCCTAATGTGATGAACATATCCTTACCATGTGTGAAAATATTATGCTAACTTCGCACTCAAATCAAACCATATGTATGAAACTTAGATTCATCTATAGATCTACACAAAATATTTGAATTTTTAATTTTATTTACCTTCATAAAAACTAGACAATTTGCATACAAATCAAAACCATTGATCGATGGGACAATGGAGTTTTCCAACTTCTTCTTCGCTTGGAATCTCCTCTTCACCAAATGTGCATCATACCAATTTAAAAGAGTAGAAGTGTCTTCATACACAAAACTTTTATTAAAATAAGTAAAATAATTACATCATAAATGTGAGAGCTTACAATCTCCAACATTAGTCACCCATGAGAAAATGAGTGATTTAATAAGCCCATCAAAACTATTTCTAAGCTAAATTTTGGTATGGATATCTAGTCATAGAATCATGTGAGTATGACAAGTGTCCACTTACATTTAATGAAGATTATAACAATTTTCTATTTTGTTGCTTCTAAGAATCCACTCTTTTCTAGAGTCATTATCTAATCTAACTAAATACATTCTAGAAAATCCTAAGTATAATAAAATAATATTATACTAAGTACTTTAGGATCATAAATATCTAACAAGGAATACTTCCAATGGAGCCCTGTGAGAAACAAGATTATAAATAAATTCATATTCCAGTTTGAAAGATATGCTTTGATAAATACAAAAATCTAAGAACCTAGTTTCTTTGATTGATATGATGTCAATAATTGTTGAAGAATTAAGGAATGTTGTGAACTTATGGGTGCTTCGAACCATAATTCAATGTAGTCCTGATGACCTTGGTTCACTTGTTAATTACCATCACTTGTATCTCCTCCTTTGTCATGCCATGCAGTCTTGTAATATTTATTGATTGTTCTCTTGAATGCATAAAGTATATGATGATAGGCATGGTAGAAATTCCTTGATCTCAAGTTCTAATTTCTTCTCTCGATCAGATGTTTCCCATAGTTGTTTTTTGTCTTCTAGGTCTTATTCTTGATTTTTCTCATGGAATTTTAGGTCTTCTATCACTTCTTGGAATGAACCTTTGTTCCTGAATGTTATCATATTTTTTTCTTTATGAGATGCAAAGATGTTTCCAGCCACTGATATGATTTGAGAGAGTTCTTGGAGTATCATTCTTCTTTACTCAATAAATTCTTGAACATGCTTGAATTATTATTCTTGGTTAATAGTCCCAATATTGCACATGGATTATTGCATGGTGGGTCTTAAAACACCCAAAATAATTGAAACTTTTCAAATTTTTAAATGAAATGTACAAAAAAATGAAACAAACAACGTCTTGAATACCTCATGCTACTAAGATCCTGTTGTCACCAGGTTATCATTTGACATGAATTAGTCTTTCCAATAATTCTACTAAACATGATTTAAATGGTTGAAGAGAGACTCACTACAAATCTACTTATAGCAATTGTGTCGAGATTTTATACTATAGAGAATTTATAGTAAAATCACCTGTGTTTCTTACCATCTCTCTTCCCATGCATTCATTTCTATATGCATTTAAACGATAACAAAGAAAAACTAATGCCTTTTTTCACTTCCCATTAATGAGGCCAAAAATGCTAGTCAGTTCAATTAAGTGAACTCTGTTACATTAAATCATCAACTTGGTGATCGTAAATTGATGAAGTGCATGAAAAATGTATGCAAGTATTAGCCTCTAATCTATGTACTCATGGCCAAGGAAAATTGTTCATTGTTTTACCTACAAAAATAGAGTTTATATTCAACTACAAAAATAACAAAGTATTTTCTAATGATGAAAAACAGAGTAATAAAGACACATGGATAATTCTTAACACTTAAGATCATCAACCCACTGGATTATTATCTATATTATTTCAATCATGTAAATCAATGAGAGTTATTGTAGATGAAATAACAACCATTTATTCAATTAATGTGTGTTGTGTTAGTTTTCTTATAAAAAGAAAGGTAAATGAATTTGCATAAAGGAAATAACCAAAAATGTAAATCACACAACCTAATAAATAAGCAATACCAACAGTAAAAAGAAATGAGAATTTCACTCCTCCTTAGGGGGGGATCCTAGCTCAGAGATTTCTACAAGGAGAAAATGTATAAGAGTGAACTTACAAGCTCAATATACAAAATTCATTTATTTCCATATTAACTAGAAATTATATTAATTCAAATGAAAATATGAGTTTTACAATAGTCTAATATCAATAATACTTTGTGTGTCCCTATGAAGGTCTGATAACAAATATTTATACATTACAATCAAGATCATATATATATCCAAGTCTCATAGATTCTCAAACCGGCCACAACAAGATATTTGGGAAAATCCAATTCAAAGAATCTTCCATATATCTGAGATCTTTCCACTTTTAGGAAATTTGTTCACTCGTCACCTAAATGGGCTCATTTTTCATAGAAATCATGTCCCCATTTTTCAAGATTTTCCTTCATCTACTGACAATTGACACCACAAAATTTCCTGTGATATTCTCGCATGAGTTTAAAATTTAGGTCTGGAATGAACTGTATCAACCCCCCTATGGATAAATTCATGACATATTGCATGGATTTCTCTCATTCAATATTATTTCCACCTCATTTTTATTTGACATGGATCCAACTTGCATGGTTTTCCATTTCTTCATACGTTGACTACATATTTGACTTGTCTCATGTTCTTACCTAAAGGACTCTTGGTCTGAGCGAATAGGTGTATAAGGTTCATTTGTTGATTTGCAATATTTTACATCTTAGGTTCCCAACATGGACTGTTCTCACCCATATGGAACAATGATTCGGCTACAGAAACAATTTAGTGGCTAGAAACCTATATTTGATTTTATATGGAATCATATATTTTGTAGTGATTCATAAAAAGTAAAAACTAATTAAATCAAATTACATAAGGAAGAATAGAAAAGTGCTCAGAATGAACGATTTACCTGTAATATTCTTCAATAAAAAAATTATATAGTTGGAAAAGATATGCATGGAAAACATAGGTAAAATAGAATATAAGTTGGTTCATAAATATAGGTTTTGGAGGGAATTTTAAGATAGGGAAGTGACATAAAGAGTATGTTTTGAGGAAACGACATTGCTCAATAAGGGACAATGCAATTTCTGAACTAGGGGTTAATTTTCAAGAACATTGTGCTAGAATATTGTGGGTAGCGTGGTCATGTGATCCTTAGACAAACAGACTTGTGGGAGCTTATGGAACTCAATTATGTTTCTTGGTTTATATTTTATTCCCTCGGACTAAATTGTCTATGTGTCCCTAAATGGATTTAGGAGGTGAGTTGTAATGCACCCTAAAACTGTAATTGGGCCTATGATGGGAGAATCATCAATTGTGTTGGAATTTTGGAACTATATTAAACGTAGGGGTGCCTATCCCATATGATTCCATTACCTGGAAAAAAAAATTGCTCGATGAACTACGAAACTAGGGTTGTCTCAATAAGGCATAATGAAAATTTTGAACTAGGGGTCGATTTTGAAGAACACTATGTTTGGATATTGTGGGTAGCATAGTCATGTGGGCCTTGGAAAAAGACACTTGCAATATATTATGGAACTCAATTATGTTTATGGGTTTAGATTTTATACCCCTGGACCAAATTGTCAATGTGTCCCTAAATGACTTTAGGAGGCAAGTTGTAACTCGTGATAAAACATTAACTAGTCCTTGAATAGATGAACCACCAGTTGCATTGGAATCCTATCATTGGATTACAATTACTGGCACCCGTCCCGTATGATTTTATTTCCTAAAAAAATTTTTTACTTGAGGATATCCAGAACAAGGGTTTTTTTTCAGTAAGATACAATGTAATTTCTGAACTAGGGGTTAATTCTGAAGAACGCTTTGTTGGGAAATTTTGGGTAGCATCGTCATGTGGACCTTGTAAAAACAAACTTATGGGAGATTATGGAACTCCATTATGCTACTCGCTTTATATTTTATGCCCCTAGAACAAATTATCAATGTGTCCTTGAATGGATTTAGGAGGTTAGTTGCAACTCGTCATAAAACTCTAGATAAGCCTCTGATGGATTGTCAATTTTGTTTGATTCTTGAAACTGGATTATAGCTATATGGGAATCCCTCCCCTATGATTCTATTTCCTAGAAAATGGTTTGTTCAGGTATCTTTAGAACTGGGTTTTTTCTCAGTAAGGTACAAATCAATTTATGAACTAGGAGTCGATTTTGAATAATACTATTGGGAAATTATGGGTAGCATGGTCACTTGGGCCTCGGTCAAACACAATTGCAGGAGGTTATGAAACTCAATTATGTTGCTCTGTTTGGATTTTATGCCCCTGGACCAAATTGTCAATGTGTCCCTGAATGGATTTAGGAGGCGAGTTGCAACTCATCATAAAATTCTAACCATGCCTTTGATGGACAAATCGTTAGTTTTGTTGGACTCATAACACTAGATTATAACTAGAGACATTTCTCCCATGTGATTTTGTTCCTTGAAAAATGTTTTGTTTGAGCATTTCGAGAACTAGGGTTTTGTTTGAAGATGTTGGGAACTAGGGTTTTGTTTGAGGATATTGAGGAATTTTATATCTAAGAAGACCATTGGTCGAACTTATTTTATCTAGGGTTATGACTTCTCAAATTTGAAAAACTATAACTCATGCAAATCTCTAGTTTCCTAAAGAAACTTAGAGTTATTAAGTCCTTAAAAAAAAGGAAAGAATTATTAATCATAGTTTCTATCCCTAAATTCAAATTTTATAGATTTGTTGCTTGATTTAAATATGCATGTACACCCTTGGGTTAAATGAGAAAAATGACATCTATAATTTTGAAGTGGTTCTTCTAGAGATAGTAATGGAAAGATAACAATCACTTGTGATTTTGAAGATAGAAAAGCCATTATGAAAATACAAAGAGAATTATATTATACATAATCAAATTTCTTTGTATTAACTAAAAAGTTTCTTGGGTACTATATGCTCATGTTTTGGCCATACCTCCAATGCCGAAGTTTGGAGTTATTCACTGCACAACACTACATTCACAATATCATAAAAGGTTGTTTGTTGTGGTACAAATAAACTTCTGAGACATTTTAGAAGATTTACAGCTACCATTGTATGCACATATATATAGGTAGTGTTATAAATGGATTTTTCCCATTATGATCTGTTAGAGTTATTATGATTATTATTTTTCATTAATGATGAGCACATGTACCTAGTCTTTTTCCGATGGTCGTGTTTATGGAATAATGACATTATTTACCTCTTCTGCATGATGCTTCTTTACTTGTTGATTTCATTCTATGTTTAGTTGTTGATGAATGGATTTAATATTGATGCTCATTATCTATTTTTACACAATTCATTTTCCTTTTATCTTTATAGAGTTTGTCTATATCATTAAACCATCAAATGGTAAATTTGAAATTTCAACCTCATTTTTGTAATATCTAATCATATAGAAAAAACAAGGGAAGGTTGAGAAATCAAGCCTATCTAGATGATTAAAACAAGCATAAAACCTATTCAAAACACTCATTTTTAGATGGATTTCTACTAACCCTTGGTCTTATTTCATCTTCAGAAAGCTTGTATATTTTATTTGATTAATATTTTAGTCACTCAATCCATTGTTGGTCAAATAATTTGTGTTAATAATCCTCTAGCTTTTTCAAAATTATTTCCACACAAGGAGTTGAGCTAATTCTAAAACCATGCTATGATGTCAAATTAAATTTTTTATCACCCATCTCATCTTTGTTTCATATTCTTATGGATTCTTTTGAACAATTCAAAGTTGAATATCATGCTTGGTGTCATTTAAATTGCATCTATCTAATACTAGTAAAGCTACTCTTAGTATTCCCCCGGATGGGGTGTTAGTAGATGCCAATTGGCGCATGCAGGAGCACAGCGTTGGCCAACGGGGCACGGAGCCACGTGACGGGATCATGACTCCGTCTGCCACCCTCCTGCGGTATTAATGCACTCTAATGGAAATGGGAGAGGTTGTTATTGCACTCAGCCTCCGCATTTCATTATGGCGCTGGTGCTATTCTCCGTTCATTGTTTTTGCTAGTGGCTGGAAGGGATTTCTCCCTCGCTACTATGGATGACGTATGAATGTGCCTACTGGTCCCTGGAGGCTCCTTACCATGCCCAAACCTGCGACCTTTGCTGCATGAAATCGATGCCTAGGCACAAGCGGCGTCTGAGAGGGAAACTACGACGGGGTTCTCCCTGGAGACCTCAGAGACCCTCTTTCTTCTCGCCTGCTATGCCTCCCTCTGGACCTTCCCTTGAACTCCAGGATGTGCAACCCAGCAACACCCCTCCAGCTCCGCCGACTGCAAGCATCAATTTTCTGGAAGTTATTCCTCGACCGCCAATCTCTTCTTTGCGTTTACTCCTCGCTCCACCCGGGAATGAACCGCACCATACTCAGTGCTCGACTTTCCCACGAGCCTTAGGTGAAGAGCCACCACCTTCGACGCGGGTGCCTAGGAGTTCTGGCTTCCCTCCCTTTGACGCCACCACGGGCGAGCAAGTAAAAGAAAAATTGGCTATTCTCTACAGCCTAGTATTCGAGCTGCGCCAGGGATTCGAGGACCTGCAGTTCCGACTGCAACTTTTGAATGACAAGGTGGCGCTCTTCCTCTAGCTCCTTTCCTCGCTGCATGAGACCTTCCTCTCGACCCCAGAAGGAGCAACCTTTAGGCAGGCACCCGACGCAGACACTGCCGATGGAGAGGCCAAGGCGAGCGTGACTTCGACACAGGGACACGAGGCAGCTACCACGACTGGAGATGTGGTAATGCAGTGTGCAGTAGACCCGGATTTGGAGCAGACTGGGAGCGCAACCATGGTTGAGCAAGAAACTCTGAGGCATGACCGTGGAACTGAGATGAAGGAGGAGGTCAAGGAGCAGTGGGGGGATGGGATGGAAGTTTTCAAAGAGGAACCTTGGACAGGCGATCTCAACGTCACCTGGCCAGGTTACATGTCAGGTGTCTAGGCTCTGTTTGTTTAGAAGTCATGTCAACTGGTTGTTGTTTTCTATGGAGGTCCACTTTGTTTTATACATTACTCTTTATGGTTTATTACTATACTTAGGCTGACTAAGGTGCTGACTGGGTTGGTTTCCCCTCTGTTGGGGCAGCCCAGTAATTTCAGCAGACCTAACACTGTCTTTTGGAACTCTCTTTTGCCTCTGGTAGGATCTTAATATAATATACTTCTTACTTACAAAAAAAAAGAAAAGCTACTCTTAGTATTTTATTGTGGTTCTATTTTAAGGTGAGGACATCACTATATCTCGTATTCAAGATTCAAAGTATTAAACACTTTAATTCTAATAAATGTAGAGTTTGGATGCATTCTTTTGTCAAAACTTGAGCTAGACTGGGGAATAGTTCAATTTGTTCTGTAAGAAAGTTGAAGAAGGCTCAAATCCATTACATTAGTCACAATCAATCTTGAATATTTAAATTGTATAAGTTGTTTGAGAAGATAGTTGTTGTTATAGAAACCATGTATAGAAGCACTTGAATTAGTATAAGAAGGATTTAATCCAATTTCATGGTGTTGATATAGTTAGTGTTTGCATCTATTGAATGACATGTTTATAGTTTTCTTATATGCTCTGATATGCATTTGTTTCAATGCTTTATGTGTATGATTTCATGTTGAATGTATGAAGTCTATGAGAGGGAGAGTATAAGTTTCAATTTCTCCTCGTCCTGAGAATACCTGTAAGGAGTGCAATGAAGGTTTGCAAGGAGTGTGTTGAAAAGATTCTTAGTTTTATCTCAAAAGAGATTAGGAGAGATAGAGTTTTTCATATACCAATAGAAGTGCAAGTATAGCACAGATCCATGCAAGGTGAGTGCAGGCCAGGTTGAAGTCTTAGACTTTTCCAACCAAGTGATTGGTTGAAGAAATTTTGTCGCAAGGAATGCGTGCAAGAATTCCTTAGAATCCTTGAGTTTGCAACAAGAATCAAGCTCAGGAAGGATAGAGACTTAGAAAATCCCAGAGGAAGGACGAGAGTCGAAGTCACCTCACAGAAATAAATCTCAGGAGGATTGATGCCAATTGTTTGGCCAAGAAACATCGAGAGCCTGAATGGATGGTGGGAATTCTCGGAGGGAGAAGCGTCGAGTTTCCATGGACTGTCAGATATAGTAGATCTGCAGGAAGGATAAGGTCGAGTGTCCTTCCACTCTCACAAGCTCAGGAGAGATAGTAGCCTTTAGATCTAGAGGAGGGTGAGCCATTGATTGGGCACTCCAAAATATCGACATTTTGGGATTCGGGAGATTGGAGGAATTTGCTACTTGGAGGTCACGAATCACGAAATCCCGACGCAACCTGAGTTGTCAAATTGTGGGAGGTTCAAGACCGTTGATCTGTGGTGAGGAAATTTTGAGTTCGTATATCAAGAAAAGGGAGCGAAGTCACATCGCAAGTTCCCGACATGCGAAATCCCGATGCGCTCAGAGGTGGACCCCAAGGTTTGAATGGAGATCATATGGAAGAAGAATAAGGGAGGAGCTACGGACCATTAGCCCATTTCAGGGTTTTGGGATCACAGGAGTTGGGGTGAATCGCAATGAAAGTCTCGAAATTGCGAAACCCGATGCACCTTTTTGGGTTAAGTCTGTGGTCACGTCGATGGTCACGTGGAGTGGAGGCTTGTGTCTAGTGCATGTTTGCATGGGAGTGAAGTCACATCGCAAGTTCCCGACATGAGAAATCCCGACGCGCTTAGAGGTGGACCCCAAGCTTTGAATGGAGGTCATATGGAAGAAGAATAAGGGAGGAGCTACGGACCATTAGCCCATTTCAGGGTTTTGGGATCAGAGGAGTTGGGGTGAATCGCAACGAAAGTCTCGAAATTGCAAAACCCGATGCACCTTTTTGGGTAAAGTTTGTGGTCACGTCGATGGTCACGTGGAGTGGAGGCTTGTGTCTAGTGCATGTTTGCATGGGTGGAGCATAGAAAAGAAGAGTTGTGTTTATATGTGTGAAGGGTTCCAACGGGGACCAAGGAGCCATTTCAGCTAGGGAATTTGAATATCCAAAGACTCGGAGGTCAAGCAGACCCTACTGAGGTGGGGGTTTACATAAGGTGGTATCAGAGCTAAAAAAAAAAAAAAATCTGTAGAGGGAAGACAAAGGACAGTTGTGATTGAATTATGCATGGACAGATTGAAACAATTCCGCTGAGGAGATGTCAAGAGATACCTATGCCTGATCCAACTGTGGAAAGGGACATGAGAGAACTTCGTGCTCGATTGGATGTTATGGAGACAACACAGAAGTGAACGCCTTATACTGGAGATATCAGTGAGGATGAAAGTGAGAACGCAGTTGGAGCCGAAGAACAATTTGTAGCCGAATATGCTGTAGAGTAATGTCTATTCAAAGTTATTGCAAGAATAGGTGTCGGAGAAAAAATGAACATCCCGATGTATGAAGGTAACTTAGACGTTGAGGAGATTCTATATTGGTTTAGATATCTGGATAAATACTTCGATTATGAGGATATCGAAGAAGATAAGAAAGTAAATCACGCCATCACTAAACTGAAAGGACATGCAACACTGTGGTGGGGTGAACTACAGGCTGACAGGTGTTGTAAGGGAAAACAAAGAATAAAAAATTGGGATAGAATGGTAGTGAAGATGAAATCCAAATTCATACCCAAAGATTATCAAATTAATTTGTTTCGAAGAATGCAAAATTTAAGATAGAAAGGGATGGCAGTGAAGGAATACATTGATGAAATTTATAGGTTAAACATCAAAGCTGGTCATCGCAAGAGTGATGATGAAAAATTCTCCAGATACATGAATGGCCTGAGATATGAGATTTAGGATGAGATAAGCACGGTGACAAGCAAGAATGTAGAAGATGCTTATCATATTGCTTCGAAGGCAGAAGTGAAATTGGCCCGAAATAAAGTTCAAAGGGGCAGAGGTAGAAGTCAAAGTAGAGGCAAAGTAGTTTCCCTGGACAGAGTACAAAATCCTAAGGATGAAGAGAAGAAACGTCATAACCACCCAAAAAGGGGAGGAATCTCACAAGGAGGACAGTATGTCGATAGGAACACGTTTCCTCGAGCAAGAGGAAGAGGAAGAGGCAAAGGAGGTGAAATAAATTGTTTTGTCTGTGGAAAGATCTAACACAAATGTTTTGAATGTCCCGATAGAAAAAGAGATGGAGGAGGAGAACCTCACATTTCAGAAGCGCAAAGGAGAAATGTTGAGGTAGAAGATGTAGAAGGTGGAAGATCCTTGATGATGAGGAGAATTCTCTTGAAGCCAGAGAAAGAGATGGAGAATCTAGTCCAGAGGAACAGTTTGTTTAGGACTGCTTACAAGACCAAGGATAGGGTATGCAAGGTGATAGTTGACTGTGGAAGCATGTATAATTTAGTATCCACAAAGATGGTGTAAAATATAGAGTTGGAGACAGTTGCACATCCAAGCCCATACAAGGTTTTGTGGTTGCAAAAAGGACATTAGGTAACTATCACTAAACATTATTTACTTGAATTTAAGATAGGAGGATATAGAGATGAGATCTTATGTGATGTTATTCCCATGGATATCTGTCATGTTTTTTTGGGGAGGTTGTGGAAATATGACAGAAATGTTATTCATGACGGAAGAAATAACACATACACCTTGGAGAAGAATGGTAGGACGCATATGTTACTGCCAATTGAAGACAAGAAGGTGAAATAAGAAACAAGCAATACTATACTTCTCATGAGTGGGAAGGAACTTCTGGATGAATTCAAGAAAGACGAAGAAATGCAGTTTTTTGTGGTGAGAAAACCTAGAGTCATCTTGACCAGTACCTCAATAGATGATCTACCTGAGGAAATTTAGGAACTGCTGGATAATTTCATTGATATAGTGGTGGGCAATTTTCCTTGTTCGTTGCCACCCATCAAGAGTATAAGCCATCACATTGACCTTATACCAGGAGCGATGTTTCCAGACAAAGCAACACATAGATTGATGCCATGGGAGAATGAAGAAGTTAAGAAGAAAGTCTGGGATTTGATGGAAAAAGGGTTGATTAGAGAATGCTTGAGTCCATGCGCTATACCAACAGTGTTAAGCCCAAAGAAGGATGTTTGATGGAGGATGTGTATGGATTCGAGGGCTATAAACAAAATCACCATCATGTATAGATTTCCTTTACCCAAGATGGATGACTTGATCAATTTCTTGAGTGGAGCAATTTAAAAAAAAAAATTGATTTGAAAAGCAGATATCATCATATTAGAATGAGGGAAGGTGATGAATGGAAGATAACATTCAAGATGAATGAAGGTTTGTATGAATGTATTGTCATTCTATTTGGTTTGACGAATGATCCAAGTAGTTGTATGACATTGATGAATGAAGTCTTGAAGGATTTCATTCAAAAGTTTGTAATTGTATATCTTGATGATATACCGATCTTCAATAAGAGTGAAGAAGAACATTTGAGACATTTAGATTTAGTGATGAGGAGGTTGCAGCGAGAGAAGTTGTTGATAAATATGAAGAAGTCATCTTTCATGAAGAAAAAACTCGTTTATTTGGTTTTTTTCATCTCTTTGAATGAGTTGAAAATGGATCATGAGAAGGTAAAATCAATCAAATAATGGTCGTCGCTAAGGAACATCTTTGAATTCAGAAGCTTCCATGCAATTGTCAGTTTTTACAAGAATTTCATCAGGAATTTTAGTGGAATTTGTGCATCAATGATGGACATAGTCAAGAAGAGACATAAACATTTTCATTGGACAAAGGAAGCGGAGAAAAGTTTCAAGTTGTTGAAGGAAAAGATAATTGGACAACCAGTTTGGGTTCTGCCAGATTTTAGTAAAACATTTCAAGTGAGATGTGACACAAGTGGGTTTGTGATTGGATGAGTCTTAAGTCAGGACAATAGACCAGTTTCATACTTCAGTGAGAAGCTAAACGATGCCAAAAGAAATTATTCCATGTATGATAAAGAGTTTTATGAAATCATACAAGCATTGAATAAATGGAGCCACTACCTGGTTCCAAAAGAGTTCGTTTTGTATACCGATAATTGGGCCTTATAGTTTGTAACCAGATAGGAAAACCTAAACCAGAAACATGCCAAATGGGTTGAATTTATGCACAACTTTACTTTTGTTATAAAGCACATTTCTGGAAATGTTGAAAAGGTTGTTGATGCATTGAGCAGGAAATGTTTGATTCTCCAGGAGTTTCGAGTGAAGTCCTTAGGTTTTGATAGCCTTAAGGAAATGTACAGAGATGATTTATATTTCAAGGATGGTTATGAAGCATGTGAGAATCCTATTCTGAGAGATAGGAGCCAATGGATTGAATACTTTATTCAGGATGGACTATTGTTCAAAGGAAATCAATTATGTATTCCGAAGAGTTCTATCAAAGAAAACCTTTTGAAGGAAAAACATAGTGGGGGATTGGTTAGACACTTCAGCCATGATAAAACATTTATGAAATTAAACAATTTGTATTATTGGCCAAGGATGAGGACGGATGTCAATAATTTTTTCAACAGATGTAGAATGTGCCAGTACGCATAGGGGAAAAGACAGAATACAGGGTTGTATCAACCACTGCCAATACCAAAATGGTCGTGGGATATGGTAAGCATGGATTTTGTGTTAGGACTGCCAAGGACATAGAGAGGTTGTGATTCCATATTCATGGTAGTCGACAGATTCTAAAAATGGCACATTTCATTCCATGTCAGAAAACTAGTGATGCAACACACATTGCAAACCTATTTTTCAAAGAAGTTGTTCGACTTCATGGTTTACCCAAGAGTATTGTTTCAGACAGAGATACCAAATTTGTTGGTCATTTCTGGAGGACACTATGGAAGAAGTTGGGGATGAATTTATATTTTATCTCAGCATATCACTGTCAGACGGATGGACAGACTGAGGTAGTAAATCAAAGTTTGGGATACTTATTGAGGAGTTTAGTAGTTGAACACCATAGTCAGTGGGATCAGATATTTCTGCAAGAAGAATTTGGATATAACGACTCACCTAACTGGAGAAAAGGACAGAGCCCATTCCAGATAATGTATGGAATGCAACCAAGAGGAGTATTTGAGTTGATATACTTGGAGCAGAATGAGTTCAGAAGCGCTAGAGTGGAATATTTTGTAGCAGAGATGTAGGAGCTCCACAGTAATATTAAAGAGTGATTGCAGAGTTCCAACCAAGAATACACGCGCAGAGAAGATCAACACAGAAAAGAGCTTCAATTCGAAGTGGGGTATTTGGTCTTAGAACATCTAAGAAAATAAATGTTCCCAAGGGGAACGCATAATAAGTTGAAGATGAAAAAGATAGGGCTGTGTAATATTTTGAGGAAATTTGAGGCTAATGATTACAAAATAGAATTGCTAGGTGATGTGGTCATATCACCCATATTCAACATAGCATATATGTATCCTTATAGAGAAGATGAAACAAATGGGGAAGATAATCAAAAGGAAATCCAGTGGGTCAAACAGATGCCTGTAGCTGAAAATCCGCAGATGGAAAAGATCATTAATTAGAGATTTGGTAAGAAGGCTTGGAGGAAGACATATTTTAAATATCTGACAAAATGGAAGAGACACCTGATTGAGGATGCCAGTTGGGAAAGTGAAGAAGATATATAGAAACATCGAAAGACGGTGCAAGAGCTCATGGATAGGAGTCCATGAATTTTTCAGCCAAGAGGAGTATGATGAAAGAGGATCGCAAGCAAGCGCAAGAGGAGGAAAGTTGGATATACACCATCATGCATTTTGAAAATGTTTTGAAGTTTCAAAAGAAGAACATTGATGTAATAGCTGGAAGGATGTAATTACTCTTAAATGTTTTGGAGATTGTAACGCAGATATTGAGCGTTTTCTCTCATTTGCCAGTTGGAGGCATTTAATGTAATAAATAAAAAGTAGTTGTAGTCTTTAATTTAGATAATATATCTTAGAGTTGTAGGAGGGAAAACTCAAGAAAGCTCCCTCGTATGTATTGTATGATTATTCTCAATTGTAAGAGTAGAAGAGTACAACAAGAGAGCATAGGAGAGAAGAGAAGAACAAAGATTGTAGAAGTTGTTTCATAAGATAGTTGTTGCTATACAACCCATGTATAGAAGCACTTGAATTAATATAAGAAGGCTTTAATCCAATTTCATGGTGTTGTTATGGTTAATGTTTGTATCTATTGAATGGTATGTTTACAATTTTTTTATATGCTCTATTATGCATTTGTTTCATTGCTTTATGTGTATGATTTCATGTTGAATGTATGAATTCTGTGAGAGGGAGAGTATAAGTTTCAATTTCTCCTCATCCTAAGAATTCCTGCAAGGAGTGTAGTGAAGGTCCGCAAGGAGTGCGTTGACAAGATTCTGAGTTTTATCTCAGAAGAGATCAGGAGATAAAGCGTTGTTATTATACCAACATAAGTGCAAGTATAGAACAAAGGCGTGCAAGGTGTGCATAGGACAGGTCAAACTCTTAGACTTTTCCAACCAAATGAGTGGTTGGAGAACTTCTATCGCAAGTAGTGCGCGTAAGAATTCCTTAGAATCCTTGAGTTTGTAGTAAGAATTAGGCTCGGGAAGGATAGAGACTCAGAAAAGTCTAGAGGAAGGACGAGAGTCAAAGTCACCTCACACAAATAAATCTCAGGAGGATTGACGCCAATTGTTTAGACAAGAAACATCGAGAGCCTAAACGGACGATGGGAATTCTCGGAGGGAGAAGCGTCGATTTTTCGTGGATGGTCAGATCTATTAGATCTGTGGGAAGGATAAGTCTGAGTGTCTTTCGACACTCACAAGCTTAAGAGATATAGGAGCCGTTAGATCCAAAGGAGTGTGAGACATTGATTGGGAGCTCTGAAATATCAGCATTTCGGGAGTCGGGAGAGTGGAGGAACTTGCTACTCGGAGATCGCAAATCACAAAATCTCGATGCAATTTGGGTTGTCAGATCATGGGAGGTTCAAGATCGTTGATCTTTGGCCAGGAAGTTGCAAGTTCGGATATCGGGAAAAGGGAGAAGAGTCACATCGTGAGCTACTGACATGTGAAATCCTTACGTGCTCAGAGGTGGACCCAGGGTTTGACTGGAGATCATATGGAAGAAGAATAAGGGAGGATATAGGGATCATTTTCCCATTTTGTGGTTTCAGGATCGGAGGAATCGGGGTGACTCGGAATGAAAATCCCAAAATTGGGAAACCTGACATGCCTTTTTGGGTTAAGTTTGTGGTCACGTCAGTGGTCACGTGGAGTGGAGGCTCATGTCTAGTGCATGTTCGCACGAACAGAGCATAGAAAAGGATGCCCATGGTTATATGTGTGAAGGGTTCCAGTGGGTACCAAGGATCCATTTCGACTCAAGCATTTTAAGATCCAAAGACTAAGAGGTCAAGTAGACCCTGCTGAGGTGGGGGTCTGCATCAATACTGTAAGTAAGTTTACAGGTCTCAAAAGAAAGAACTTGTGCCTTGAATTACAGAAGTTAGACAGCATGGGAAGGACTTATGATATGGTGACAGTTAGTAAGAACCAAACAGTATCCAATATTCATATAGGAGCAGGAGGCTCCTAAGGATGCAAAACATAAATGTTTAAGATGAAGAGAAAGATGGACACTCCTATATAGTTGATGAGATGCACATAACTACACATTGCTCCAGTATCATTCTTATAGATGCAGAGGGATAAGGTTGATCCAATATGAAGTCATAAATAATGAAATGTTCGAACTCAAGAAGGCACCTAGGATATTATAGAAGATACCTTCGTAGAGAAGAAATGAGCAATCCCACAAGTATACCTTCGTAGAGAAGGAATGAGCAATCCCATAGGTAGACCTTCATAGAGAAGGAACATAGAAGAGACCTTCATAGAGAAGAGACCTTTGTAGAGAAGGGGAATGATAAATTTTCCAAGGTTGGCCTATGTCCAAGTGTTGAGTTTTGGATACTCTAGGGACATTGTAGAATACCCTCGTAGAGAGGAGTGTGGATGTTTCTCCAAGGGGCAGTGGGAAGATACTCTCCTTTTGCCAAGGATTGAGTAGCTTGGAACACAAACCTTGACCTTGTGGAATGGTTAGTTGTCTCTTGAGGTTTGTATCGTTATCCTGCGTGGATAATGGAAAGGAAGTCTAGTCTTATCCAAGCTAGCATCTTAGCTTCTTTAGTTCATGTGGGATGAATAGAAGTGAAGCTATGGTAGTAGTCCTCCTGAGTGGATGGGTGAGATAGATGACTACAAGAGAAGGGAGGACATAAAAGGAATGGAAAAACTCATAGAATATCTTCTGTGTGAAGATAATAAAGAGTATCTTCTGCGTGAAGATGAAAGAAAGAAAGAGTATCTTTTGCGCGAAGATAAAGAGAAGAAAACTTATTTAATATGGATTCATAGAAAACCACTCAGTGATCATGATGCCATATGACTAAGTGGATTATATTGATGCCTCATGTTACCCAGTTGATGATGTTACCCAGTTGATGTTGTTATCCAATTGATGATGTTGTCTAGTTGATGATGTTTCCCAGTTGACAGTTGATGATGTTACCCAGTTGATGATGATTATCCAATTGATGATATTTCCCAGATGATATTGTTCAGTTAATGATGACACCCAGTGACTTGTCAAAATATAAAGAATATCCTTCTTGTTAAGAGGGAGTGTTGAAATATTGTGTAACTGGAAAGAATATTCTTATCCCTTTTTGAGGATTGGTCAAATCATAAATGTAATATGAAAAATAAGAAGTTGGCCCCCAGGAAAATTAAAGTGGTTCTAACTACCTAGAAAGTGAAGTTGGTCCTGCCAGTGAAGAGACACCTCCTTTCAGTGCTTGCCAGTTTATAAAATTAAAGGAAGCCATCGCCTCATTTTCTCACTCACTCAGCTCACTCATCTAGTGCACAAGTATTGAAGGAAGCTGCAGTTACCAATTGCCGGAAGAAGGAAGAGAGAGAGGTGCATTGCTTGGGAGAGGATATTCTCTAGTTTTTGGTTTATTGTCTTGGCATTGGATTGGCTATGGTTCTTTGATTATTTTACGGTCTATCATCATGGTAGTTTCTCTCTCGTAGAGAGAGAGTTATTCTGGTACTGTACTCAGTTATTGAATCTATATTAAAGAAGTTTTGTTGGGTTTTCTTCCCCTTGAGGGTTTTCCAGGATAAATGCTTGTGTACTTTGTAATCTTGTTTCTTTCAGTAAGATCCTTATTATGTTGTTGTTATAACTGTAATAATTACTATTTAACCTAGGATTAATAATAACATCTTAAGCAATAAACTTAACATGATTTTCCCTTCTTCATTAATCTCTAGTAAAACAATTTGTATTGGAATATTGTTATTGACTATTTTCTTTAAGTAAGAAACATGGAAGACTAGATGTACACATGGAGATGGAGGTAACTGCAATTTGTGATCAATACTTCCAATCTTTTTCAAAATCTTATAGGGGTCATAATATTTGGGAGATAATTTATTGTCCTTGATTGGTTGTTTCATGGACATCTATTTATATGGTTGTATGCTCAGAAATACTCAATTCCCCACTTAAAACTCCCTTTGATTGCGATGTTGATATGTTTCTTGTTTCATCATTTTTTTTTCATAGCTAAGTTGTCCTTCAATAATTTGAGAACCTTTGTTGGTGTCCTATGTGGTCCTCCACTGCTTCAACCTTTCCAATCCCTTTCAAGGGTGATATGATGGATCAAGGATGATATACAGAAACTGTCAAAATGGGGACGTTTTTGATGAAGTATGGAAGGATGTGTTGTACAACCATTCCACCAAGAGAAACCACTTAACCCATTGTTTATGTTTATCAAATGCAAAGAAACGAAGATATTCTTCTAGACATTTATTAACAAACTCAGTTTTCCCATTGGATTGAGCATGGTAAAATGAGTTGTGAACCAATTGAGTACCCAAACAAGAAAATAAATTAGTTCAAACATTTCTAGTAAAAATTGGATCTCTGTCACTTACAATAATCTTGGGGACTCCATGTAGTTTTTTACTTGTTTCCACTTACAATAATCTTGGGGACTCCATGTAGTTTTTTAATTGTTTGCATGAATGTTGTGACTAGTGTACTTGGATTAAAAGGATGACAGAGAGAAAAAAAAGGGGTGTACCTTGATTTTGTTTTTAATTACAATTAAAATTGTGCTAAAACATTTATAATTTTAGAGATAAAAATAATGTTTTTTTAATTAAATAAGAAATTATTTATTTATTTATTCATATTTTTTATATGATTAATTTTATACATTTAAAAAAAATTCTTCCATATAAAAAGAATTTTTTGTGAGATTAATGGCTAAGCTAAAAAAAATTTGCACTCAAAGAAAGTTGTGATTACTAGGTTCTTAGAAAACATGAAATGCTATTTGTAGTCAAAGAAATGGAACATTAATCCTAGGACGTTAGAATTAACCATGACAATAGTATAGCTGATTTGGTTTGTTGTAGGTTGTTGAGATATTATTTGTGTATAACTATCATGCCATGTCTTCTCACTAAAAAATGAATATGGTATCAAAGCATTTTTAGCTCTGACTCAGGAGAGGGGCTGTGATTATGTTTCTTCTGCAATGATTAAATATGGGTAAATAGGTTAGAGTAGATATGTGAGTTTTTTTTGTAGGAGAGTCGATTGATTTTATTTTTGAGTGTGTTTCTGTGTCTAAAGAAGTATGCTTGGATGAACGGAGCATCCACCCATCATCCTGTTGGTGTGAATCATTGTTGTGAGTAACTTTGCAGAGAAAGTAACAGCTAAGAATGTGTTGAATTCCATTGATTCAATCACCGTTGGTAAGGATGAGTTGCTACCACCATTGGATACATTGAAGCATATGTTGGACCTGCCATCATTGGTGATAGTGCTTCCATAATCCAGTCTATAGAGAAAACCAAAGAGAATGGAAATCATTTGGGCAAATCCACGATAGACATTAAAAAAAATGCTAGCTTGGGGGACTCTCCATGGATTTCATTGTGGATGTTGTTGGATTCACATGGATCTCATGTGCTAAAAGAAGAGCCGACAATATCTCTTCTGGGAAACACTTTAGAAGAGCCGCCGATATCTTGTCTTTTGGAAACCCAAGAAAAACAACCGTTGGTTGTCGTAGAGATCCATGTGTGTTAGAGAGGTCACTATGTAAGACCGACTACTGGAGATGTTCAATACCCAAATGGATTTCCTAGATAAATGGTGAAAGCAGCGAGCTATGTCTTCATCATATCAATGCTTGTCTATAGGATGGTTCATTATCTACACCACTTCACTAGGACGATTTAGTATCTAGACTTCTTCACTGGCACAATGTGTGGAAAAAGTATGTTAAGAAGCGTCAGTGTTATAAATATGCCAATGATGGTCGGAGGCAAGTGTATCTCAATCAAATGGGTCAGTTGGGTCAGTCGGTAAGCTCGAAGATGTGGAGAAGAAAGAGAATAGTCTAGAAGATTGCAGAGTGGTTAGAGTTGTTGATGTAAACCATATCAAACAAGATAAATGTAAAACATGTCTATATTATTATTGTTTGTAATCTTAGTTTTCTGATTATGTAAGTGTTAAGGGAGGGTGTTAGAATTAATGCTTACAATAGTATAGTTCATTTGGTTTGTTGTAGGTTGTTGAAATATTCTCTCAACAACAATCTTCAAGATTGGAAATAATTGGATCTCATAAGCACTATATAAGTGTGATGTATTTGATAATACAATTATTATTTATTAACTACCCTCCATGTCTTCTCACCCAAAATTTAGTGGGATAGGATTAGCTAATGACGTTTCTCTTTTGTTTTTCTCATATTTTTGTTCGACCAACTTTTTTTGGTATTTAAAGAAAAAAAAAAACTAGCATTCAAATTTAGCAACACGGTGGAGTGGACACAGTTCGAATCTCACCGCCTTCTCCTAGTACGTATGGCTTTCTTTCCTTCCTTACCACGTGTTATGGATTTATCCTCTCATGTCTATGTAATTCAATTGGAGAATGGAAAACAATGAAATTGTGAAGGTCGAGGGTTCAAATCCAAAGGGTTTGAGTTGTTGGAGGAGGAAGCTTCTGGTGGAGAATACAGAGAGGAGTATATTCGATAATAATGAAGAAATTTCATAGTTAGAAAATAGTTAAAACTAATTGCTAGATTAGTATTTTAGTGATTTTAAAATCTACTAATTTAAGAAATTGTTAGGGGCTANTTGGATCTCATAAGCACTATATAAGTGTGATGTATTTGATAATACAATTATTATTTATTAACTACCCTCCATGTCTTCTCACCCAAAATTTAGTGGGATAGGATTAGCTAATGACGTTTCTCTTTTGTTTTTCTCATATTTTTGTTCGACCAACTTTTTTTGGTATTTAAAGAAAAAAAAAAACTAGCATTCAAATTTAGCAACACGGTGGAGTGGACACAGTTCGAATCTCACCGCCTTCTCCTAGTACGTATGGCTTTCTTTCCTTCCTTACCACGTGTTATGGATTTATCCTCTCATGTCTATGTAATTCAATTGGAGAATGGAAAACAATGAAATTGTGAAGGTCGAGGGTTCAAATCCAAAGGGTTTGAGTTGTTGGAGGAGGAAGCTTCTGGTGGAGAATACAGAGAGGAGTATATTCGATAATAATGAAGAAATTTCATAGTTAGAAAATAGTTAAAACTAATTGCTAGATTAGTATTTTAGTGATTTTAAAATCTACTAATTTAAGAAATTGTTAGGGGCTATCCTAGCTTATATATTTGTATGCAGTTTATCAAATTGAATATAGTGTGTGAGCCTAGTCTCACTTCTTTGATCCCTTGTGGTCTCAGTCGCCGCTGTGTAATTTCTCTAATTTTAAGTTGGTATCAGAGCCATACCATAGTTGTTAAGGGCACATCGACTGGTGTTGGAGCTGTCGTCTATTGCATGGAGAAGTTGGCCATCGTTGTTGTATGTGTTATCTGGATAGAAGATCAGGTTTTCACGCCCACCGTGGAGCACAGATCCACGACCCTTCCTACACCGAGTGGATAAATATCTCCATCGAGAGTCTCATCCTTGGAGTGTTGCATGGAGTAAATTCGTTTCTTTCGTTAGAGTCTCCACCAAATTAATATCTCCACCACTCGCCAGTCCACCGATATATTTTGAGTTTTAATTTGGCACTATCTAGTCTATAATCTTGACAAAAGAGAAGGTAACAGTCGTGTGAGACATTAAACTCATGATCTGGCATGAACTTGACGTTGGATTTTCTGGTAACCAAATTTTCCATCTCCAGGAGAAGTGTTAAATATAATGTAACCTCAACAGGCTGACTGTACACTGCCAGCTATCCTAACCAGCTGTACTTTCTATTCTTGTTTTTCTTGAGCCTATTTAGCTCAGCTATTTCCCTTTGCATAGTACTAACTTCTTCATAATCTTCTTCATGTACTCGCTTGGTACTCTTCTTCTTATATTCTAATATACTTTTTTTTGTTCTATTCTTTCTCTCTGCATTTCTTGCTTCACAATTTATCATGGTATCAGAGCTTCAACAATAAGCCTCTTCACACAGGATGGAGAGAAACACAATCCTCAAATAACATAGAGCTTACACGGATCTTAAGAGAATTCGACACAGACTTTTCACAAGGCTTGGAGAGTTGTCCATCATACTCTCAAAAGATCCTTGCAGGAAACTTCCACGAGGAAGAAGACTGTCATACGCTCAAAATATCAGCGTAAGAAGCTCATGCGAGGTCACAGAGCATACTACACTCGAAAGTTTCAAGGAGAAGAAACATGAGAAGGAAGCAGAGACTGAGAACGAAGAAATAGTAAAGATTCTTGTTCAATTTTGAAAGAATCATCAAAGATTCAAGAAGAAGAGCTGCAGGAGGTGGGAACTCTTGAAGAATTCAAATCATTTGTTTAAATTCATGAAAGATAGTTGAAGAAAGAAGAAGTGTTTAAAGCATTTCGGAAATCCCTCAAATCTGTCAAAGATTGCAGCAGAGAACAAAGAACTCGTGAAATTCTTTCAAATCTTTGAAAGATTCATGAATTTTTCTTCCGCAGAAGAAAATCCTTGCAAAGGCAGTAAAGAACGCGTTTCAGGTTCAAAGAACAACCATCGCGGCCGTAAGATTCATCCTACGAAAATATTTGAGGCATAAATCCAGTTCAGAAGGGACGAGGAGAGCGCGAAAAAGGAGAAAGAATTTCAACCGTTAGATCTTGCGTAGAGGACCGAAAACCATTGGATCCGTGAGAAAGTGTACGAGGTTTAGTCCTCTGGAGTGCACAAGAGAAATTTTGACTTGTGAAGTCGCGAAATCCCAAAATCATCTGGACCGTCCATCAAGAGACACATGGAAAGATCTCAACATTTCGCTGACTCACAAGGTGTAAAGGTCAGAAGACTGCCATGAGAATTCAGGAGTCGCGAAATCACGAGTTATTCTGTACCGTTGGATCGAGATAGATCGTGAGCCGTCGATCTGATCTGATCGCAAATCGGGGATCGGGAGTTGGATGAGCGACTGAGACTGCTCTCCAAAACCCTGATACGCGAAATCTCGAAATCACGTATCGCGAAATCCTGAGAGGATTGCAAGTCGTCCATCTCAGAGGAAAAGTGGCAGCAGATCCAAGTGCCATCATTTCGGCATTTCAGAGTTCAGGATATGGGAGGTCTTTTTGATGAAAGGTCGCAACACTCCACGGAGAAAGTCCCGAAATCTCGAAAAGATCACAGCCGTCCATTCGTTCAGACACGTGGCAGAGATCAAGGAAACCGTCGGCATCTCGGCTACCGGGGTTTCAAGTAGACAGAGTATTGGGAGTCACAAGTTGTGAAATCATGAAACGACGAGGACTGCCCATCTTAAGGGGACACGTGGCAACAAGCTAGGCCTTCGGGGAAAGTCCCGAAAGGAAAGGGCCATCGACATTTCGGTAAATCAGAGATTGGGGAATCAAGGAGTCAGAAGAGCTCGCTAAAAGGGTTCACGAAGTCGCGAAACTCAGAATATCAAAATCTCGAAAGGATCTGGACCGTCAGATCACAGGAATATTTGGATCGTTGAAATTTCCAAAAGCAAAATCTCGACATTTCGCATACCGAGAGTCCGAAGGACCCAGGATCGTCATAGCAAAACCGTCGAAGTCCCGAAACCCGAAATCCCGAGAAGACGTTTGAATAAGCACCAGGATACTTCGGATTTCGGCGATTTGAGGGAGAAAGAACCGACAAAGGCATCACTATTCTCCGATTCACGAAAATCCAACAATTATTTAACCTTTAGGTGTGTGGTCACATTGTTTGGAGACAAAGGGCCAATCTAAGGCCGTTAAGCCCTCTTCGACATTTTAGCGATCGGAGGTTGGAGTGTCAAGAAATCGGAGGACTCGTATAACAAAGTCCCGAAGACAGAATCGCGAAGCCAAAAATCGTGAAGTCGAAACTCGCGAAATTACACGCAAATTACACGCAGGAGACAGGTAAGTAAGATTTTTTTTTTCTTTTTTCCTATTTTGTTGAATTCTTTAAAAGATGGTGATGTCTAGCAATTTAGGACCAACTCAGGGTCCGATTCTTCCTGGAAATAACTATGAGTTATGGTCTCTTCGGATGAGATCCTTCTTGCAAGAACAAGAGTGCTGGGATCCAGTGGATCATGGATATGTGGAACTAGATCCAGCAGACCTGTCCACCATGACTAATCAACAAAAAATTGCTCAAGCAATGCAGAGAAATAGAGAAAATAAAGCTAAATTCTGGATTCAAAATCCCGTGGATGACTCGATTTTTTCAAAAATCACAGGCGCTGGTACTTCAAAACAGGCCTGGGACATCCCTTAAAACTTCCTACCAAGGAAATGACAGGGTCAAAACAGTTAAACTGCAGACCTTGAGAATGCTATTCGAGACTCTAAGGATGACAGAGTCCGAAAATGTGGATCAGTTCATGACCAGAGTCATGGGCATCGTAAACCAGATTAGACTGACTGGTGAAACCATCACTGATCAATGAATTGTTGAGAAAATCCTCAGAAGTTTACCAAAGAAATTCGAAATGGTTGTAACAACAATCCTTGAATCCAAGGATCTGTCATGTTTTTCAACAGATGAACTAATTGGTTCTCTGGTGACACATGAGACCAGACCACATCTCACAGATGAGTCAATCGCCAATGCTTTCAAAACACAATTCTACTTTAGCAGAGGGAGAGGCAGAGGGTGAGGTAGAGATCACCAAGGAAGAGGGAGCAGTCATAGAAATCCTCATTCCAGTGGAGGACACAAACAACAACAACCAAATCAACACTTCCAAGCACACAGACAACANCTCTGGTTGCTGGACAGTGGATGCAGCAATCACATGACAGGTAACAAAGATTTACTTTCATGCATTGATTCTTCAATCTCATCTGATATTACACTTGGAAATGATTACTTAGTCAATGTTCAAGGTAAAGGAATTGTTCCTATTCTTACTAAACAGAATGTAAAGAAAGACATAAACAATGTCTATCATGTTCCAGATCTAAAACAATGTCTATTAATGCCAAAAACTATGTAGTTATCCATTTAAAATGCATAAAAATATTAATTAAATACATCGGTATACCATACATCTATCTTTTTTAATTCATATGGAATAGAATTAAAATTAAAAAATTGACTTTAATTTTTAATGTATAATTAATTAAAAGCATTATTTATATTCAAGAATTCAGATTTCTATATTCCTCAATATCTGCATTATGGGTGTTCTGGCTATAGTTTGTAATGGCTCCAAACTTGGCTTTGAAACCTGACGGAATATTTTTAACTGGGAGACTTGGACGGATTATCCAATTCACGATTATATGTGCCCATTTTCCACATGTTTCGATAAGAAACCTGTCACTAACGAAATTCTCATCCGCGGATCCCGCCGCAAATAATCAAATACGTCATTCACAGATATGGTACGTATAGGCTGAGGTGAATGTCGTAGCTGTGGATGCCTCTCCTTGCACCTTCCTTCTACTTTAGTTACTACATTTTTCTTATAATAAAATAATATTATACTAAGTACTTTAGGATCATAAATATCTAACAAGGAATACTTCTAATGGAGCCTTGTGAGAAACAAGATTATAAATAGATTCATATTCAAGTTTGAAAGATATGCTTTGATAAATACAAAAGTCTAAGAACCCAGTTTTTTTTGATTGATATGATTCCAATAATTGTTGAAGAATTAAGGAATGTTGTGAACTTATGGGTGCTTCGAACCATTGATTGATATGATTCCAATAATTGTTGAAGAATTAAGGAATGTTGTGAACTTATGGGTGCTTCGAACCATAATCCAGTGTAGTCCTGATGACCTTGGTTCACTTGTTCATTACCATCACTTTGTATCTCCTCCTTTGTCATGCCATGCAGTCTTCTAATATTTATTGCTTGTTCTCTTGAATGCATAAAGGATATGATGATACGCATGGTAGAAATTCCTTGATCTCAAGTTCTAATTTCTTCTCTCGATTAGAGGTTTCCCATAGTTGTTTTTTGTCTTCTAGGTCTTATTCTTGATTTTGCTCATGGAATTTTAGGTCTTCTATCACTTCCTGGAATGAACCTATGTTCCTGAATGCTATCATATTTTTTGCTTTATGAGATGCAAAGATGTTTCCAGCCACTGATATGATTTGAGAGAGTTCTTGGAGTAGCATTCTTCTTTACTCAATAAATTCTTGAACATGCTTGAATTATTCTTCTTGGTTAATAGTCCCAATATTGCACATGGATTATTGCATGATGGGTCTTAAAACATCCAAAATAATTGAAAATTTTCAAATTTTTAAATGAAATGTACAAAAAAATGAAACAAACTACGTCTTGAATACCTCATGCCACTAAGATCCTGTTGTCACCAGGTTATCATTTGACATGAATTAGTCTTTCCAAGAATTCTACTTAACATGATTTAAATGGTTGAAGAGAGACTCACTACAAATCTACTTATAGCAATCGTGTCGGGATTTTATACTATAAAGAATTTATAGTAAAATCACTTGTGTTTCTTACCATCTCTCTTCCCATGCATTCATTTCTATATGCATTTAAATGATAACAAAGAAAAACTAATGCCTTTTTTCACTTCCCATTAATGAGGCAAAAAATGCCAGTCAGTTCAATTAAGTGAACTCTGTTACATTAAATCATCAACTTGGGGATCACAAATTGATGAAGTGCATGAAAAATGTGTGCAGGTATTAGCCTTTAATCTATCTACTCATGGCCAAGAAAAATTGTTCATTATTTTACCTACAAAAATAGAGTTTATATTCAACTACAGAAATAACAGAGTATTTTCTAATGATGAAAAATAGAGCAATAAAGACACATGGATAATTCTTAACACTTAAGATCATCAACCCACTGGATTATTATCTATATTATTTCAATCATGTAAATCAATGAGAGTTATTGTAGATGAAATAACAACCATTTATTCAATTAATGTGTGTTGTGTTAGTTTTCTTATAAAAATAAAGGTAAATGAATTTTCATAAAGGAAATAACCAGAAATGTAAATCACACAACCTAATAAATAAGCAATACCAACAGTAAAAAGAAATGAAAAATGCACTCCTCCTTAGGGGGGCCTCCTAGCTCAGAGATTTCTACAAGGAGAGAATGTATAAGACTGAACTTACAAGCTCAATATACACAACTCATTTATTTCCATAGTAACTAGAAATTATATTAATTCAAATGGAAATATGAGTTTTACAATAGTCTAATATCAATAATACTTTGTGTGTCCCTATGAAGGTCTGATAAAAAATATTTATACATTACAATCAAGATCATATATATATCCAAGTCTCATAGATTCTCAAACCGGCCACAACAAGATATTTGGGAAAATCCAATTCAAAGAATCTTCCATATCTCTGAGATATTTCCACTTTTAGGAAATTTGTTCACTCGTCACCTAAATGGGCTCATTTTGCATAGAAATCATGTCCCCATTTTTCAAGATTTTCCTTCATCTACTGACAATTGACACCACAAAAATTCCTATGATATTCTCGCATGAGTTTAAAATTCATGTCTGGAATGAACTGTATCAACCCACCTATGGATAAATTCATGACATATTGCATGGATTTCTCTCATTCAATATTATTTCCACCTCATTTTTATTTGGCATGGATCCAACTCGCATGGTTTTCCATTTCTTCATACGTTGACTACATATTTGACTTGTCTCATGTGCTTACCTAAATGACTCTTGGTCTGAGTGAATAGGTGTATAAGGTTCATTTGTTGATTTGCAATATTTTACATCTTAGGTTCCCAATGTGGACTGTTCTCACCCATATGGAACAATGATTCGGCTACAAAAACATTTTAGTGGCTAGAAACCTATATTTGATTTTCTATGGAATCATATATTTTGTAGTGACTCATAAAAAGTAAAAACTAATTAAATCAAATTACATAAGGAAGAATAGAAAAGTGCTCAGAATGAATGATTTACCTGTAATATTCTTCAATAAAAAAATTATATAGTTGGAAAAGATATGCATGGAAAACATAGGTAAAATAGGATATAAGTTGGTTCATAAATATAGGTTTTGGAGGGAATTTTAAGATAGGGAAGTGACATAAAGAGTATGTTTTAAGGACACAACATTGCTCAGTAAGGGACAATGCAATTTCTGAACTAGGGGTTAAATTTCAAGAACATTGTGCTAGAAGATTGTGGGTAGTGTGGTCATGTGATCCTTAGACAAACACACTTGTGGGAGCTTATGGAACTCAATTATGTTTCTTGGTTTATATTTTATTCCCTCAGACTAAATTGTTTATGTGTCCCTAAATGGATTTAGGAGGTCAGCTGTAATGCACCCTAAAACTGTAATTGGGCCTATGATGGGAGAATCATCAATTGTGTTGGAATTTTGGAACTATATTAAATGTAGGGTTGCCTATCCCATATGATTCCATTACCTGAAAAACAAATTGCTCGATGAACTATGAAACTAGGGTTTTCTCAATAAGGTACAATGAAAATTTTGAACTAGGGGTCGATTTTGAAGAACACTATGTTTGGATATTGTGGGTAGCATAGTCATGTGGGCCTTGGAAAAAGACACTTGCAATAGATTATGGAACTCAATTATGTTTATGGGTTTGGATTTTATACCCCTGGACCAAATTGTCAATCTGTCCCTAAATGACTTTAGTAGGCAAGTTGTAACTCGCAATAAAACATTAACTAGTCCTCGAATAGATGAACCATCAGTTGCATTAGAATCCTGTCACTGGATTACAATTAGTGGCACCCATCCCATATGATTTTATTTCCTAATTTTTTTTTTTCTTGAGGATATCCAGAACAAGGGTTTTTTTTCAGTAAGATACAATGTAATTTCTAAACTAGGGGTTAATTCTGAAGAACACTTTGTTGGGATATTTTGGGTAGCATTGTCATGTGGACCTTGTAAAAAAAAACTTGTGGGAGATTATGGAACTCCATTATGCTACTCGCTTTATATTTTATGCCCTTAGAACAAATTATCAATGTGTCCCTAAATGGATTTAGGAGGTGAGTTGCAACTCATCATAAAACTCTAGCTAAGCCTCTAATGGATTGTCAATTTTGTTTGATGTCTGAAACTGGATAATAGCTATGGGAACCCCTCCCCTATGATTCTATTTCATAGAAAATGGTTTGTTCAGGTATCTTTAGAACTGGTTTTTTTCTCAGTAAGGTACAAATCAATTTCTGAACTAGGAGTCGATTTTGAATAATACTGTTGGGAAATTATGGGTAGCATGGTCACTTGGGCCTCGGTCAAACACACTTGAAGGAGGTTATGAAACTCAATTATGTTTCTCTGTTTGGATTTTATGTCCCTGGACCAAATTGTCAATTTGTCCCTGAATGAATTTATGAGGCGAGTTGCAACTCATCATAAAATTCTAACCATGCCTTTGATGGACAAATCATTAGTTTTGTTGGACTCATAACACTAGATTATAACTAGATACATTTCTCCCATGTGATTTTGTTCCCCGAAAAATGTTTTGTTTGAGCATTTCCAGAACTAGGGTTTTGTTTGAGCATGTTGGGAACTAGGGTTTTGTTTGAGGATATTGAGGAATTTTATATCTAAGAAGACCATTGGCCGAACTTATTTTATCTAGGGTTATGACTTCTCAAATTTGAAAAACTATAACTCATGCAAATCTCTAGTTTCCTAAAGAAACTTAGAGTTATTAAGTCCTTAAAAAAAGTAAAGAATTATTAATCATAGTTTCTATCCCTAAATTCAAATTTTATAGCTTTGTTGCTTGATTTATAATATGCATGTACACCCTTGGGTTAAATGAGAAAAATGACATCTATAATTTTGAAGTGGTTCTTCTAGAGATAGTAATGGAAAGATATCAATCACTTGTGATTTTGAAGATAGAAAAGCCATTGTGAAAATACAAAGAAAATTATATTATACATAATCAAATTTCTTTGTATTATCTAAAAAGTTTATTGGGTACTATATGCTCATGTTTTGGCCATACCTCCAATGCTAAAGTTTGGAGTTAGTCACTGCACAACACTACATTCACAATATCATAAAAGGTTGTTTGTTGTGGTACAAATAAACTTTTGAGACATTTTAGAAGCTTTACAACTACCATTGTATGCACATATATATAGGTAGTGTTATAAATGGATTTTTCCCATTATGATCTGTTAGAGTTCTTATGATTATTATTTTTCATTAATGATGAGCACATGTACCTAGTCTTTTTCCAATGGTCGTGTTTATGGAATAATGACATTATTTACCTCTTTTGCATGGTGCTTCTTTACTTGTTAATTTCATTCTATGTTTAGTTGTTGATGAATGAATTTGATATTGATGCTCATTATCTATTTTTACGCAAGTCATTTTCCTTTTATATTTATAGAGTTTGTCTATATCATTAAACCATCAAATGGTAAATTTGAAATTTCAACCTCATTTTTGTAATATCTAATCATATAGAAAAAACAAGGGAAGGTCGAGCAATCAAGCCTATCTAGATGATTAAAACAAGCATAAAACATATTCAAACCAGTCATTTTTTGATGGATTTATACTAACCCTTGGTATTATTTCATCTTCAAAAAGCTTGTATATTTTATTTGATTAATATTTTAGTCATTCAATCCATCGTTGGTCAAATAATTTGTGTGTTAATAATCCTCTAGCTTTTTCAAAATTATTTCCACAAAAGGAGTTGAGCTAATTCTAAAACCATGCTATGATGTCAAATTAATTTTTTTACGACCCATCTCATCTTTGTTTCATATTCTTATGGATTCTTTTGAATATTTCAAAGTTGAATATCATTCTTGGTGTCATTTAAATTGCATCTATCTAATACTAGTAAAGCTACTCTCAGTATTTTATTGTGGTTCTATTTTAAGGTGAGGACATCACTATATCTCATATTCAAGATTCAAAGTATTAAACACTTTAATTCTAATAAATGTAGAGTTTGGTTTCATTCTTTTGTCAAAACTTGAGCTAAACTGGGGAATAGTTCAATTTGTTTTGTAAGAAAGTTGAAGAAGGTTCAAATCCGTTACATTAGTCACAATCAATCTTGAATATTTAAATTGTATAAGTTGCTTGAGCAGATAGTTGTTGCTATAGAAACCAGGTATAGAAGCACTTGAATTAATATAAGAAGGCTTTAATCCAATTTCATGGTGTTGATATGGTTAGTGTTTTCATCTATTGAATGGTATGTTTACAGTTTGCTTATATGCTCTGATATGCATTTGTTTCAATGCTTTATGTGTATGATTTCATTTTGAATGTATGAATTCTGTGAGAGAGAGAGTATAAGTTTCAATTTCTCCTCGTCCTGAGAATTCCTGCAAGGAGTGCAGTGAAGGTCTGGAAGGAGTGCGTTGAAAAGATTCTGAGTTTTATCTCAAAAGAGATTAGGAGAGATAGAGTTTTTCATATACCAACAGAAGTGCAAGTATAGCACAAATCCATGCAAGGTGAGCGCAGGCCAGGTCGAAGTCTTAGAATTTTCCAACCAAGTGATTGGTTAAATAACTTCTTTCGCAAGGAGTGCATGCAAGAATTCCTTAGAATCCTTGAGTTTGCAACAAGAATCAAGCTCAGGAAGGATAGAGACTTAGAAAAGTCCAGAGGAAGGATGCGAGTCGAAATCACCTCACAGAAATAAATCTCAGGAGGATTGATGCCAATTGTTTGGCCAAGAAACATCGAGAGCCTGAATGGATGGTGGGAATTCTCGGAGGGAGAAGCATCGATTTTCCGTCGACTATCAGATATAGTAGATTTGTGGGAAGGATAATGTTGAGTGTCCTTCCACTCTCACAAGATCAGGAGAGGTAGTAGCCTTTAGATCTAGAGGAGGGTGAGCCATTGATTGGGCACTCCAAAATATCGACATTTCGAGAGTTGGGAGATTGGAGGAATTTGCTACTCAGAGGTCGCGAATCATGAAATCTTGACGCGATCTGGGTTGTCAGATTGTGGGAGGTTTAGGACCATTGATCTGTGGCAAGGAAATCATGAGTTCGTATATCGAGAAAAGGGAGCGAAGTCACATCGTGAGTTCCCAACATGAGAAATCCCAATGTGCTCAGAGGTGGACCCCAGGCTTTGAATGGAGGTCATATGGAGGAAGAATAAGGGAGGAGCTATGAATCGTTAGCCCATTTCAGAGTTTTGGGATCGGAGGAGGCAGGGTGAATCACAACGAAAGTCTCGAAATTTTGAAACCCAATGTGACTTTTTGTGTTAAGTTTGTGGTCACGCCGGTGGTCACGTGGAGTGGAGGCTCGTTTCTAGTGCATGTTTGCATGGACGAAGCATAGAAAAGAAGACTTGTGGTTATATGTGTGAAGGGTTCCAGTGGGGACCAAAGAGCCATTTCATCTAGGGAATTTGAATATCCAAAGACCGGGAGGTCAAGTAGACCCTAATGAGGTGGGGGTTTGCATTAGGTGGTATCAGAGCTAAAAAAAAAAAAAATCTGTAGAGGGAAGACAAAGGACAATTGTGATTGAATTATGCATGGACATATTGAAACAATTCCGCCGAGGAGACGTCAAGAGAGACCTATGCCTGATCTAACTGTGGAAAGGGAGATGACAGAACTTCGTGCTCAATTGGATGTTATGGAGACAACACAGAGTCGAACGCTTGATATTGAAGATATCAGTGAGGATGAAAGTGAGGATGAAAGTGAGAACGCAGTTGGAGTAGAAGAATAATTTGTAGCCGAATATGCTGCAGAGGAACATATATTCAAAGTTGTTGCAATAATAGGTGCCAGAGAAAAAATGGACATCCAGATGTATGAAGGTAACTTAGACGTTAAGGAGCTGCTATATTGGCTTAGAGATCTTGATAAATAATTCGATTATGAGGATATCAAAGAAGATAAGAAAGTAAATCATGTCATCACTAAAATGAAAGGACATGCAACACTTTGGTGGGGTGAACTGCAGGCTAACAAGCATTGCAAGGGAAAACAAAGAATCAAAAGCTGGGATAGAATGGTAGCGAAGATGAAATCCAAATTCATACCCAAAGATTACCAAATTAATTTGTTTCGAAGAATGCAGAATTTAAGATAGAAAGGGATGGTAGTGAAGGAATACACTGATGAATTTTATAGGTTAAACATCAGAGCTGGTCATCGCGAGAGTGATGATGAAATTTTTTTCAAATACATGAATGGCCTAAGATATGAGATTTAGGATGAGATAAGCACAGTGACAATTAGGAATGTAGAATATGCTTATCATATTGCTTCGAAGGAAGAAGTGAAATTGGCCCGAAATAAAGTTCAAAGGGACAGAGGTAGAAGTCAAAGTAGAGGCAAAGCAGTTGCCCTGGATAGAGTACAAAATCCCAAGGATGAAGAGAAGAAATGTCATAACCACCCAGAAAGGGGAGGAATCTCACAAGGAGGACAATATGTCGATAGGAACACGTCTCCTCGAGAAAGAGGAAGAGGAAGAAGCAAAGGAGGTGAAATAAATTGTTTTGTCTGTAGAAATATCTGACACAAATGTTTTGAATGTCCCGATAGAAAAAGAGATGGAGAATGAGAAGCTCACATTTTAGAAGCGCAAAGGAGAAATGTTGACGTAGAAGATGTAGAAGGTGGAAGATCCTTGATGATGAGGAGAATTCTCTTGAAGCCAGAGAAAGAGATGGAGAATCCAGTCCAGAGGAACAATTTGTTTAGGACTACTTACAAGACCAAGGATAGGGTATGTAAGGTGATAGTTGACTATGGAAGCATGGATAATTTAGTATCCACAAAGATGGTGTAAAAGATGGAGTTGGAGACAGTTGCACATCCAAGCCCATACAAGGTTTCATGGTTGAAAAAAGGACATCAGGTAACTATTACTAAACATTATTTAGTTGAATTTAAGATAGGGGGATATAGAGATGAGATCTTATGTGATATTATTCCCATGGATATCTGTCATCTTTTGTTGGGGAGGCTGTGGAAATATGACATAAATGTTATTCACGATGGAAGAAATAACACATACACCTTGGAGAAGAATGGTAGGACGAATATGTTACTACCAATTGAAGACAAGAAGGTGAAAGAAGAAACAAGCAATACTATACTTCTCATGAGTGGGAATGAACTTCTGGATGAATTCAAGAAAGACAAAGAAATGTAGTTTTTTGTGGTGAGAAAACCTAGAGTCATCTTGACTAGTACCTTAATAGATGATCTACCTATGGAAATTTAGGAACTGCTGGATAATTTCATTGATATAGTGGTGGACGATTTGCCTTGTTCATTGCCACCCATGAGGAGTATAATCCATCACATTGACCTTATACTAGGAGAGATGTTTCCAAACAAAGAAGCACATAGATTGACACCATGGGAGAATGAAGAGGTTAAGAAGAAAGTCCAGGATTTGATGGAAAAGGGGTTGATTAGAGAATGCTTGAGTCCATGCGTTGTACCAATAGTGTTAATCCCAAAGAAGGATGGTGGATGGAGGATGTGTATGGATTCGAGGGCTATAAACAAAATCACCATTAGGTATAGTTTTCCTTTACCCAGGATGGATTACTTGATCGATTTCTTGAGTGGAGCAATTTTTTTTCAAAAATTGATTTGAAAAGAAGATATCATCATATTAGAATGAGGGAAGGTGATGAATGGAAGACAACATTCAAGATGAATTAAGGGTTGTATGAATGTCTTGTCATGCTATTTGGTTTGACAAATGAGCCAAGTAGTTTTATGACATTGATGAACGAAGTCTTGAAGGATTTCATTCAGAAGTTTGTAATTGTATATCTTGATGATATACTGATCTTCAATAAGAGTGAAGAAGAACATTTGAGACATTTAACTTTAGTGATGAGGAGGTTGCAGCAAGAGAAGTTGTTGATAAATATGAAGAAGTCGTCTTTCATGAAGAAAAAACTCGTTTATTTGGTTTTTTTCATCTCTTTGAATGAGTTGAAAATGGATCCTGAGAAGGTAAAATCAATCAAATAATGGTCGTCGCCAAGGAACATCTTTGAATTCATAAGCTTCCATGGACTTGCTAGTTTTTACAGGAAGTTCATCAGGAATTTTAGTGGAATTTGTGCATCAATGATGGACACAGTCAAGAAGAGACATAAATATTTTCATTAGACAAAGGAAGCGGAGAAAATTTTCAAATTGTTGAAGGAAAAGATAACTGGACAACCAGTTTGCGTTCTGCCAGATTTCAGTAAAACATTTCAAGTGAGATGTGATGCAAGTGGATTTGCGATTGGAGGAGTCTTAAGTCAAGACAATAGACCAGTTTCATACTTCAGTGAGAAGATGAATGATGCCAAAATAAATTATTCCATGTATGATAAAGAGTTTTATGAATTCATACAAGCATTGAAGAAATGGAGGCACTATTTGGTTCCAAAAGAGTTCGTTTTGTATATCGACAATTGGGCCTTATAGTTTGTAACCAGATAGGAGAACCTAAACTAGAAACATGCCAAATGGGTTGAATTTATGCACAACTCTACTTTTGTTATAAAGCACATTTATGGAAATGTTGAAAAGGTTGTTGATGCATTGAGAAGGAAATGTTTGATTCTCCGAGAGTTTCGAGTGAAGACCTTAGGTTTTGATAGCCTTAAGAAAATGTACAGAGATGATTCAGATTTCAAGGACACTTATGAAGCATGTGAGAATCCTATTATGAGAGATAGAATCCAATGGATTGAATACGTGATTTAGGATGGATTTCTTTTCAAAGAAAATCAATTGTGTATTCCAAAGAGTTCTATCGGAGAAAACCTTTTGAAGGAAAAACATAGTGGGGGATTGGTTGGACACTTCGGCCATGATAAAAAATTTATGCAATTGAACAGTTTGTATTATTGGCCAAGGATGAGGATGGATGTCAATAATTTTTTCAACAAATGTCGAATGTGTCAGTACGCATAGGGGAAAAGACAGAATACAAGGTTGTATCAACCACTGCCAATACCAGAGAGGTTGTGGGACATGGTAAGCATGGATTTTTTGTTAGGACTGCCAAGGACACAGAGAGGTTGTGACTCCATATTCATGGTAGTCGACTGATTCTAAAAAATGGTACATTTCATTCCATGTCAGAAATCCAGTGATGCAACACACATTGCAAACCTGTTTTTCAAAGAAGTTGTTCGACTTCATGGTTTACCCAAGAGTATTGTTTCAGACAGAGATACCAAATTTGTTGGTCATTTCTGGAGGACACTATGGAAGAAGTTGGGGATGAATTAATATTTTAGCTCAGCATATCACCGTCAGACGGATGGATAGAATAAGGTAGTAAATCGAAGTTTGGGATACTTATTAAGGAGTTTAGTAGTTGAACACCATAGTCAGTGGGATCATATTTTTCTGCAAGCAGAATTTGGATATAACGACTCACCTAACCGAAGAACAAGACAAATCCCATTCTAGATAATGTATGGGATGCAACCAAGAGGAGTATTTGAGTTGATACACTTGGAGAAGAATGAGTTCAGAAGCGCTAGAGCGGAATATTTTGCAGCAGAGATGTAGGAGCTCCACAGTAATATTAAAGAGTGATTGCAGAGTTCCAACCAAGTATACAAGTGCAGAGAAGATCAACATAGGAGAGAGATTCAATTCGAAGTGGGAGATTTGGTCTTAGCACGTCTAAGAAAATAAATGTTCCCAAGGGGAACATATAATAAGTTGAAGATGAAAAAGATAGGGCTGTGTAAGATTTTGAGGAAATTTGAGGCCAATGCTTATGAAATAGAATTGCTAGATGATGTGGGCATATCACCCATATTCAACATAGCATATATGTATCCTTATAGAGAAGATGAAAGAAATGGGGAAGATAATCAAAAGGAAATCCAGTGGGTCAAACAGATGGAAAAGATCATTAATTATAGATTTGGTAAGAAGACCCAGAGGAAGACATATTTTGAATATCTGACAAAATGGAAGGGACACCCGATTGAGGATGCTAGTTAGGAAAGTGAAGAAGATATATAGAAACATCGAAAGACGTCGCAGGAGCTCATGGATAGGAGTCCATGAATTTTTCATCCAAGAGGAGTATGATGCAAGAGGATTGCAAGCAAGCACAAGAGGAGGAAAGTTGGATATACACCATCATGCATTTTGAAAATGTTTTGAAATTTCAAAAGAAGAACATTGATGTAATAGCTGGAAGGATGTAATTACTCTTAAATGTTTTAGAGATTGTAATGAAGATATTGAGCGTTTGTTATCATCTGCCGGCTGGAGGCATTTAATTTAATAAATAAAAAGTAGTTGTAGTCTTTAATTTCGATAAGATAGCTTAGAGTTGTAGGAGGGAAAACTCAAGAAAGCTCCCGTGTATGTATTGTATGATTATTCTCAATTGTAAGCGTAGAAGAGTAGAACAAGAGAGAATAGGAGAGAAGAGAAGAACAAAGGTTGTAGAAGTTGTTTGAGAAGATAGTTGTTGTTATAGAACCCATGTATAGACGCACTTGAATTAGTATAAGAAGGCTTTAATCTAATTTCATGGTGTTGTTATGGTTAGTGTTTGCATCTATTGAATTGTATGTTTACAGTTTTCTTATATGCTCTATTATGCATTTGTTTCAATGCTTTATGTGTATGATTTCATGTTGAATGTATGAATTCCGTGAGAGGGAGAGTATAAGTTTCAATTTCTCCTCATCCTGAGAATTCTTGCAAGGAGTGCAGTGAAGGTCCGCAAGGAGTGCGTTGGCAAGATTATGAGTTTTATTTTAGAAGAGATAAGGAGAGAAAGAGTTGTTCTTATACCAACATAAGTGCAAGTATAGAACAAAGGCGTGCAAGGTGTGCGTAGGCCAGGTCAAAGTCTTAGACTTTTCCAACCAAGTGAGCGGTTGAAGAACTTCTGTCGGAAGGAGTGCACGCAAGAATTCCTTCGAATCCTTGAGTTTGCAGTAAGAATTAGGCTCGGGAAGGATAGAGACTTAGAAAAGTTTAGAGGAAGGATGAGAGTCAAAGTCACCGCACACAAATAAAGCTTAGGAGGATTGATGCCAATTGTTTGGCGAGGAAACATCGAGAGCCTAAACAAACGATGGGAATTCTCGGAGGGAGAAGCATCGATTTTTCATGGATGGTCAGATCTAGTAGATCTGCGGGAAGGATAAGTCTGAGTGTCTTTCTGCACTCGCAAGCTCATGAGAGATAACAACCATTAGATCCAAAGGAGTGTGAGACATTGATTGGGAGCTCTGAAATATCGACATTTCGAGAGTCGGAAGAGTGGAGGAGCTTGCTACTCGGAGATTGTGAATCGCAAAATACTGATGCGATTTGGGTCGTCAGATCGTGGGAGGTTTAGGACCGTTGATCTGTGGCGAGGAAGTCACAAGTTTGGATATTGGAAAAAGGGAGAAAAGTCACATCGTGAGTTCTCGACACGTGAAATCCCGACGTGCTCAGAGGTGGACCCAGGGTTTGACTAGAGGTCATATGGAAGAAGAATAAGGGAGGCTATAGGGATCGTTATCCCATTTTGGGGTTTCAAGATCGGAGGAGTCGGGGTGACTCAGAATGAAAGTCCCTAAATTGCGAAACTTGACGTGCCTTTTTGGGTTAAGTTTGTGGTCACGTGGAGTGGAGGCTCGTGTCTAGTGGATGTTCGCGCGAACGAAGCATAGAAAAGGAGGCCCATGGTTATATGTGTGAAGGGTTCCAGTGGGTACCAAGGATCCATTTTGGCTCGAGAATTTTAAGATCCAAAGACTAAGAGGTCAAGTAGACCCTACTGAGGTGGGGGTTTGCATCAATACTGTAAGTAAGTTTACAGGTCTCAGAAGAAAGAACTTATGCCTTGAATTACAGAAGTTAGAAAACATGGGAAGGACTTATGATATGGTGACAGTCAGTAAGAACCAGACAATATCCAATATTCATATAGGAGCAGGAGGCTCCTAAGGATGCAAAACATAAATGTTTAAGATGAAGAGAAAGATGGATACTCATATATAGTTGATGAGATGCAAATAACTACAAGTTGCTCCAGTATCGTTCTTATAGATGCAGAGGGATCAGGTTGATCCAGTATGAAGTCAGAAATAAAGAAATGTTCGAACTCAAGAAGGCGCCTAGGATATTATAGAAGATACCTTCGTAGAGAAGGAAGAGACGTTCGTAGAGAAGAAATGAGCAATCCCATAGGTATACCTTCATAGAGAAGGAATGAGCAATCCCACAGGTAGACCTTCATAGAGAAGGAAAAGAGAAGAGACCTTTGTAGAGAAGAAACCTTTGTAGAGAAGGGGAATGATAAATTTTCCAAGGTTGGCCTATGTCCAAGTGTTGAGTTTTGGATACTCTAGGGACATTGTAGAATACCCTCTTAGAGAGGGGTGTGACCACCCTCGTAGAGAGGAGTGTGGATGTTTTTCCAAGGGGCAGTGGGAATATACTCTCGTTTGGCCAATGATTGAGTAGCCTGGAACACAAACCTTGAACTTGTGGAATGGTTAGTTGGCTCTTGAGGTTTGTATTGTGATCCTGAGTGGATCATGGAAAGGAAGTCTATTCTTATCCAAGCTAGCATCTTAGCTTCTCTAGTTCATGTGGGATGACCAGGAGTGAAGCTATGGTAGTAGTCCTCTCGAGTGGATGGGTGAGATAGATGACTACAAGAGAAGGGAGGACATAAAAGGAATGGAAAAACTCATAGAATATCTTCTGTGTGAAGATAATAAAGAGTATCTTCTACATGAAGATGAAAGAAAGAAAGAGTATCTTATGCGTGAAGATAAAGAGAACAAAACTTCCTTAATATGGATTCATGGAAAACCACTCAGTGATCGTGATGCCAGATGACCAAGTGGATTATATTGATGCCTCATGTTACCCAATTGATGATGTTACCCAGTTGATGATGTTGTCTAGTTGATGATGTTTCCCAGTTGACAGTTGATGATGTTACCTAGTTGAAGATGATTATCCAATTGATGATATTTCCCAGATGATATTGTTCAGTTAATGATGACATCCAATGACTTGTCAAAAGATAAAGAATATCCTTCTTGTTAAGAGGGAGTGTTGAAATATTGTGTAACTGCCAAAAATATTCTTATTCCAGAAAAATAGTTGCATTTTCCCTCTTCTCATTCCATCTATAAACCCAATCGACATCACAAAGTGAACGATAATGCCTGGCAAACGTCGATGAAAGATACGAAATCGGCGATGGTGATATCACAGAGACCACCAATTTGAAAGTGTCTCCACGTATTTCAGGTCAATTTAAAACCCTTAACCTCAACGCCATGAAAATTCGCAACAAAATTCCCAGCCTTGCTCACGAGGTCACCTCTCTCGCCACGCCTTGGCTCGGGCCCAAATTTTGTTCAAGCACGCAATATCTGAACCCTAATACGATTCCAGATTAGGGATTTTTGTGGTTGGATCAGGCAAAAGAGAGTTCTTGTCGCTCGCCCTTTTAAAAAAATATTGATTTGTTGGTTTGTTAATGCCGAAACCTTCCTTAAAAAAAAAAATGGTAATCTACGGATTTTTGAAAGTCCCTCTGCCAAATTCGCGCGCAGATCCAACACTCCTCGCAGATCCCTTGCTCTTCATCGACGAATTGGTAAACGTGATATCGCGATATGTGATATGGAACTCTGCAAATGAACCTCGATCCCGCGGATCGAGATATCACCTATTGGCTATCTCCAGAAACAAATACTATATTATGCACTCTTGTAGAAATTGAGCTGTTAATACGCTCATCAATTTTTATTTAATTATTTTTTCGTAGTGACCTCGGCATCATCAAACGTAAACCATTATTTTTTATTCCTGTGCGGTGTTTAGTAAACTTTGACACTACGATTTGGACCATATACCATAAAGCCAATTAAAATCCTCGGCATCATCAAAATGGTAAACCATTGTTTTCTAATCGTGTGCGGTGCTCAGTAAACTGTTACACAACGATTTGAATTTTAAAAGATAATTTTTAAAGGTGTAGTTTACAGGTGGGTTAAGTTATAACTTTACATTGTTTAAATGACGTTCTTCAATGTATAAATTGTTTCAACACTTTTAAAAACTGTAATATTGTAATATGCAATTTCAACCTCCTAAATCGTAGATTTAGGAGACACAAAATTCATATAAAAAATACCAAAAAATAATAAAAGCATATAAAGTTTTTAACTAAGTTTATAACATGTACTATTTGAGGATATTGAATTGTTAATGCCATTTTCAATTGTTTTTATTATAACCACATAAAGGAAGATATATTGTAGTGTATTGATAATCAAATTTAGTTTGATTTTGTTTTTTAATTACAATTAAAATTGTGCTAAAACATTTATAATTTTAGAGATAAAAATAATGTTTTTTAATTAGATAAGAAATTATTTATTTATTTATTCATATTTTATATATGATTAATTTTATACATTTAAAAAAAAATCTTACATATAAAAATAATTTTTAAAATAAAAATATTCAAGACTAATTAATTATGATCTTAATTTATTTCAAGAATATAAGTTGTGAGATTAATGGCTAAGCTAAAAAAATTTGCACTCAAAGAAAGTTGTGATTACTAGGTTCTTAAAAAACATGAAATGCTATTTGTAGTCAAAGAAATGGAACATTAATCCTAAGATGTTAGAATTAACCATGACAATAGTATAGCTGATTTGCTTTGTTGTAGGTTGTTGAGATATTATTTGTGTATAACAATCATGCCATGTCTTCTCACTAAAAAATGAATATGGTATTAAAGCATTTTTAGCTCTCATGTGATCATGTTTCTTCTGCAATGATTAAATATGGGTAAATAGGTTAGAGTAGATATGTGAGTTTTTTTTGTAGGAGAGTGGATTGATTTTATTTTTGAGTGTGTTTCTGTGTCTAAAGAAGTATGCTTGGATGAACAGAGCAACCACCCATCGTCGTGTTGGTGTGAATCATTGTTGTGATTCACTTTGCAAAGAAAGTAACAACTAAGAATGTGTTGAATTCCATTGATTCAATCACCGCTGGTAAGGATGAGTTTCTACCACCATTGGATACATTGAAGCATACGTTGGACCTGCCATCATTGGTGATAGTGCTTCCATAATTCAGTCTATAGAGCAGACCAAAGAGAATGGAAATCATTTGGGAGAATCCACGATAGACATTAAAAAAAATGCTAGCTTGGGGGACTCTCCATGGATTTCATTGTGGATGTTGTTGGATTCACATGGATCTCATGTGCTAAAAGAAGAGTCGATGATATCTTTTCTTGGAAACACTTTAGAGGAGCCGACGATATCTTGGCTTTCAGAAACTCAAGAAAAACAACCGCTGGTTGTCGTAGAGATCCATGTGTGTTAGAGAGGTCACTATGTAAGACCGACTACTAGAGATGTTCAATACCCAAATGGATTTCCTACATAACTGGTGAAAGCAACGAGCTATGTCTTGATCAGATCAGAGCTTGTCTATAGGATGGTTCATTATCTACACCACTTCACTAGGATGATTTAGTATCTAGACTTCTTCACTGGCATGATGTGTGGAAAAAGTATGTTAAGAAGCGTCAGTGTTATAAATATGCCAATGATGGTCGGAGGCAACTGTATCTCAATCAAATGGGTCAGTTGGGTCAGTTGGTAAGCTCGAAGATGTGGAGAAGAAAGAGAATAGTCTAGAGTATTGCAGAGTGGTTATAGTTGTTGATGTAAACCATATAAAACAAGATAAATGTAAAACATGTCTATATTATTATTGTTTGTAATCTTAGTTTTCTGATTATGTAAGTGTTAAGGGAGGGTGTTAGAATTAATGCTTACAATAGTATAGTTCATTTGGTTTGTTGTAGGTTTTTGAAATATTCTCTCAACAACAATCTTCAAGATTGGAAATAGTTGGATCTCATAAGCACTATATAAGTGTGATGTATTTGATAATACAATTATTATTTATTAACTACCCTCCATGTCTTCTCACCCAAAATTTAGTGGGATAGGATTAGCTAATGACGTTTCTCTTTTGTTTTTCTCATATTTTTGTTCGACCAACTTTTTTTGGTATTTAAAGAAAAAAAAAAACTAGCATTCAAATTTAGCAACACGGTGGAGTGGACACAGTTCGAATCTCACCGCCTTCTCCTAGTACGTATGGCTTTCTTTCCTTCCTTACCACGTGTTATGGATTTATCCTCTCATGTCTATGTAATTCAATTGGAGAATGGAAAACAATGAAATTGTGAAGGTCGAGGGTTCAAATCCAAAGGGTTTGAGTTGTTGGAGGAGGAAGCTTCTGGTGGAGAATACAGAGAGGAGTATATTCGATAATAATGAAGAAATTTCATAGTTAGAAAATAGTTAAAACTAATTGCTAGATTAGTATTTTAGTGATTTTAAAATCTACTAATTTAAGAAATTGTTAGGGGCTA
>SNQJ01S0020658.1:129570-154981 GCA_010110895.2 Picea sitchensis
AAACGAATTTTGAGATATGTTGCAGGAACTCTCAATTTTGGCTTATGGTACACTAAATCTGATAGTAATCAACTTTATGGTTACACAGACAGTGATTTTGCAGGCAACCTAGATGACAAGAAAAGCACATCTAGACATGTTTTTCAACTGGGCATGAACCTGATCTCATGGGCATCAAAGAAGAAGCCAATTGTATGAATGTATTCTACAGAGGAAGAGTATGTCGCTGCTACCTCAGCTTCTTGTCAAGTTGTGTGGCTGAGAAGAATATTGAAATATATGTCACATACAGAAAAGGATCCAACTCCTATTTTCTGTGACAATACTTCAGCAATTGCCCTATCCAAAAATCATGTGTTTCACAAGAAAAGAAAACACATTGACACTCGTTTTCATTTCATACGCGAGCTAGTCAATAATGTTGATATTGCACTACAATTTTGTGGTTCTCGAGATCAACTTGCTGATATCTTTACAAAGCCACTAGGAAAATCGATTTTTCATTTTCAGAGACAACGCTTAGGTACAATCAGCATTGATATCTGTAACTGTTGAGTTTAAGAGGGAGTGTTAAATATAAGGTAACCTCAACAGGTTGACTGTACACTGTGAGCTGTCCTGGCCAATTGTTCTTTCTATTCTCATTTTTCTTGAGCCTATTTAGCTCAGCTATTTCCCTTTGCATAGTACTAACTTCTTCATAATCTTCTTCATGTACTCGCTTGGTACTCTTCTTCTTATATTCTAATATACTATTTTTTGTTCTATTCTTTCTCCTTGCATTTCTTGCGAGACATTAAACTCATGATATGGCATGAACTTGACGTTGGATTTTCTGGTAACCAAATTTCCCATCTCTAGGAGAAGAACCTTCAAATATGAAAGGTAAGTGGCATGTTGCAACCTTGTATTGTTGTTGAATCTCGATAATTTCTTCACTACATTGAATACAGTTTTGACCAAGCACACAAACTGTCCAACCTGAACCTCCACCTGTAATTTTAAGTTGGTATCTATTCTAAGCAAGTTTTTTTATTTGGCTCGTTATTGCTACATGGATATTCTGAATATTTTGTGTTGCATGGAGTATTATCATGTTATCACTACCTGATAGATTTCAGTGAAATTCATCACTTCTTGCATTGTTGCATGTTGGTACAATTTGAGTCTTCGTTGCAATCTGTGTTGAAGAAGAAATACTTAAAATATGTGAAACAAACAACACGGTGAGGCTATGCTCACTTCTATATTATTCAATGAAGACAGATTACATCATTATATAGGAAAAGACTCTACCGAGTCGGTTACATGCAAACCAAAGACAACTAGACTCTCAACTATGAACTTACTCTTAACACGCCTACAAATGACTCTTAACATGCCTACAACTGACTCTCACAACTAAAGCTTATAACTGGTGCTTACAACTGGGGCTTACTCCATTATTTCCAAGTCTCCCCCTTAATGGAGAATGGATTGACTTCTACACCTAACATCTCCCTAAACAACTCAAACTTAATCTTTCCAAGAGGCTTAGTGAAAATATCAACAACATTTTCACTAGTATTACAATACACAAGAGTTATTTCATTCGACTGCAACTTTTCTCTAACAAAATGATACTGAGCTTCAACATGCTTTGTCCTTGCATGAAAAATTATATTCTTCGCAATATTTATTGAAGTTTGATTATCACATCTGATCATTGTAGGTTCCTTTCGTTCTTCTCTAACATCTTGAAGAAGTCTTCTTAACCAAACAACTTCACAAGTTGTTGCACATAAGGATTTATATTCTGCTTCAGTAGAAGAAAAAGATACAGTAGGCTTATTTTTACCGCTCCATGAAACAACCCCGAATCCAATGCTGAACGCATATCCAGTGGTTGATCATTTCCAGCCCAATCAGAATCTGAATAACTTGTCAACTCAACATCATATGCATCAGTATATTTAATACCATAATCAAGTGTACCTTTTAAATACCTGAGTACTACGTTTGTTGCATTCCAATGGATTTCATGAGGTTTCTCCATGAACTGACTTAACACACTCACAAAATATGAAATATCAGTTCTGGTTGTGGTGAGATAATTCAGACTACCCACCATCTGTCTATACACAGTGACATTCACCTCCTTCGAACCATCATCACAAGAAAGTTTCACATTCTACTTCATGGGAACAATAGAAGACTTACACTGATCCATTTTAAATCTCTTAAGTATTTCTCTGATATACTTACTCTGGAAAAAAAACGTTTGTCCTGCATTTCTCCAAACTTCAAGACCTAGGTAGTAATGTAACTCACCAAGATCTTTCATTTCAAGTACCTTTGATAACGGCTCATTGATTTCATTAATTAACTTCTCTACATTTCCTATAATTATTAAATCATCAACATATAATGAAATCAATACTATATACCCCTGTTCATCAAATTTGGTATATATATTTGGATCATTTTTTCTCCGCATAAAACCCTGTTGAAGAAAGAACTAGTCTATCTTCTCATACCATGACCTAGGTGCCTGTTTTAGTCGATACAATTCTTTCTTTAACTTACACACTAAGTGTTCTTTCCCCTTTTCAACAAACCCTTCAGGTCGAGTAAGGTAAACCTCTTCCTTTAACTCACCATTCAAAAATGTAGATTTAACATCTAACTGATGCAACTTCCAATGATACTTTGTAGCTAAAGCAATTAACATTATGATTGTATTCAATTTAGCTACTGGTGCAAATGTTTCAGCATAATCAATACCTTATGTTTGTGAATACCCCTTTTCCACTAGTCTAGCCTTATACTTATCTATACTACTATCTGATTGAAACTTGGGTTTGTATATCCATTTGCATCCAATGGGCTTCTTATGTTTAGGCAATTCAGTCAATTCCCAAGTATTGTTTTTCATTATAGATTCATATTCTTCCTCCATTGCATTTCTCCATTCATCATGTTCATTAGCTTCATCAAAACTCATGGGTTCTATGACATTTGAAATGCTACTCATTAGGGCATAGTATTTATACCTCTCAGGAATCCGAATATGTCTTGAAGATCTTCTCAACTGATTATCTTCCTCCCCACTTTGTGTAGATCTGTCTTCACCTCTAGGTGAACTGTGACTACTTGAATTGTCCATATCACTGAGTCCCTTTTGTTGATGTTGTTGTTGTCGCTGCGGGGATGGCTACTACTGTGTGGGCTATTGTTGTTGTTTCTCCTCTTTAACTCCTTCATCAAGAAGTCTCTATCATTCCTCATGACTGTTGTCGTCATGATTTCCTGCTTCCTTCTCATGGAAAAGTGCATCTCTACTTGCAAATAGTTTGTGAGTAGAAGGATCAAACAATTTGTATTCTTTAAATTTAGAATAGTACCCAATAAAAATACATTTAATGGCTTTAGCATCCAATTTCCTCCTATTCTCCTTTGGAATATGATCAAAAGCCTTACACCCAAATACTTTCAAATTATGAACTGCAGGTTTGGAACCATTCAAGGCTTAGAAAGGAGTAACATTATCAAGACACCTTGTTGGACTTCTATTCTTTAAATAAACTGCAATATTTATGGCTTCATCCCAAAATGAATTTGAGATATTCTTACCTTTCATCATACTGCATGCACACTCTACCAGAGTTTTGTTTTTCCTTTCAACAACTCTGTTTTGTTGCGGAGTGTGAGGTACTGTAAACTGTTGTACTATTCCATTATCTTTGCAATATTTGTTGAAGTCCCCTGATTTATACTCTCCCCCTTGATATGAACGGAGGATTTTGATGGATTTTCCTGTCTTCTTTTCCACCATGGTTCTGAATTCCTTAAAGTACTCGAAAACAACACTTTTTCATCTAAGGAAGTAAACCCATGTGTATCTCATGAAATCATCAATAAATAACAGAAAGTAAAATGCACCTCCTAAAGACCTAGTCTGCATAGGCCCACAAACATCAATATGAAGAAGATCTAACAGATCTCTCTTTTTCTTATCAGGATTATAGGGGAATTCATCTCTATGCATCTTTCCTAATGCACATCCATCACAAGAAACCTTCTCATTCTTTAACATGGGAAGTCCTTCAACCATATTTTTTTTCTGTAATAACAATAAATCAGGATGATTGATGTGTCCATAGCTTTGATGCCAAAGAATCTCTATTGGCATAGTGGAAGAATTCAGTGCATGATGTGCTTTGCTAGTAACATCAAGTTTGTATAGACCTCATGCTCTGACTCCCATTGCAACAGTTTGGAAGTGGTCCAACAAAGCCTTCACTATGCAATAATTCTTGAAGAATTCAACCTTCAAGTTCTTATCTATAATGGTGGACACATAGATCAAATTTTTCTTTATTCCTGGCACATACACCACATTGCAAATGTGATGAACAATACCATTCGACAATGTCATAGGAATGTCTCCATATCCCTTGATCTGATGAGCGCGATCATCTCCAAGATATATGCTGGCACCATTATGTGTTTCTTTAAAATTAGCATACCAATTTTTATTACAAGTCATATGTACGGATGCTCTGGAATCCACAAACTAGGCATCAGAATCATCCATTTCAATAGATAAAGCATCGTTAGACACAAAGAACCTAATATCCCATGAGTCAAAATTTGGGGGTTCATCAATATCATCAGTAGCAATAAATAATATGAGATCTTGATTTGAAGATTTTTCTGCATAATGACCTGAATGTGTTCTAGGTTTATTCCTAGCCTCATCACTTTTCTTCTTATGACAATGTTTAACAATATGTCTAGGTCGACCACAATAAAAATAACTCTTTGACTCATTCCTATCAGATTGCATACTTTGATTTGGAGATTGTCTTCTCTGCAATGAACTGTCTCTCTGCCATGAACCACCTCTCTGCCATGAACTGCCTCCTCTGCCTCTTACTCATGATCTCCCTCTCACAGATCTATTATTTGACCACAGTGCCAAATCTTTACTTGGAGGCTTCAGATTCTCGTGCCTCTCTTCCTCTTGCACCAAAATACCTGTCAGTTCTTCAAACGTAGGAGGTTTCTCCCTTACTGCGAGACATGTTATGAACAAATGCTAATCTTCTAGCATACCATTTAAGGTAATAGTGACCAGATCGGTGTTGGAAACAGTTTCCCCTATATTTACTAGCTTGTCTTTCACCTCTTTAATACGAACCAAAAATGAACTAAAAGATTCATTTCCATCCATCTTAATCCCCAGCAATTTAGTTTTTAGGAACAAAATGTGATTTGTGTTCCTAGTTTCATACAATGCTTTAAGTGTTTTCCATGTTGTAGTAGAAGTTGTAGCTTCTCTAATATGTGGAATTATGTTATCTTTAACATACATGCACAACAATACCTTTGCCTTGTTTTTGCGCTTCTCCCAATCTTGGATTTGTGTTGCTGCCACACCTGCAGCTGCATGAGGTTTCAGTTAAGTTCCCTTCGCAATGTTCCAGACACCATATCCCTCCATGAGCGTCTGCATCTTGAATTTCTAGTTAATGAAATTCGAGCCATCTAGCTTGTTGGCTTCATTGAGGTAGGTCTCCGCTAGAGGATTCACCATCTCTACAAGTTAGTCTCTGCAAGTGAATCACCAAGGATATGTAACTTGTTGTCGAGTGTTGAACAGTCCATCGCTCTGCCTTTCGGATCCACTGATCCGTCTCTATCTCGACTCTCATCTTTCACACACAAAATCTCACAAATAATATTCTCTTGAATAAAATTTAATATCCACTTTTAAAGTTTATACTTCAAAATTATCCACTTTGAATAAAAATTCACTTTTAATAAACTCCAAAATAAAACCCACTTTTAAATATCCACCTCATTACACTTATATCCACCTTTCATAACTCCCATACAAGTTTATACTTCTCCACTTTAATAAAACATTTATAACTCCATGCTTATAACTTTAATAAATAAACATTTATAAATCCATGCTTATAAAACATTTATAACTCCACGCTTATAACTAAACGTTTATAACTTTAATAAATATCCACTTGCATGTAAAAACAAAAACTTACGCTTCACCGAGAAAAAATTTGTGCTTTCCATGCATGCACTAGATCTCTACGCATTCAAATACAAATTCAAACTCCACGCTCACCACACCAGATCTAAACTCATGCTACAGTCCACGAGAAAACTTGTCAGCGCTTGTTTAACTCAGTAAGTGAAGAGCTGATGCTTCGGTTCAATGGAAAGGGGAGCGTTGCAGCACTCTGTGAGAGTAGAGGGGGGAGCGTTGGTGCCTGGCGCTCTTGGATGCATGCAAAGGGAGCACTCAGGATTCAAAATTTTCAATTTTAGAAGTGTGAGAGCGTTGGCGCTCTCTAACACTCTATAGGGGGGGCCTCACAATTTTTCAAAATCAAATTCGAGATCTTGTTCTTGGATCTCGCCTTAGAGAGTTGGACCTCCAACTAGCTCTGATACCAAGTTAAAATATGCGAAACAAACAACATGGTGAGGCTATGCTCACTTCTATGTTATTCAATGAAGACAGATTACATCCTTATATAGGAAAAGACTCTACCGAGTCGGTTACATGCAAACCAAAGACAACTAGACTCTCAACTATGAACTGACTCTTAACATGCCTACAACTGACTCTTAACACACCTACAACTGACTCTCACAACTGAAGCTTATAACTGGTGCTTACAACTGGTGGTTACTCCATTATTTCCAAGTGAAATTTGTCTTGGCAGCGATGTTGCAAACACGAGGGAGAGAGGGAGCCCTTGACTTGGTGTAATCTGGACTTGAACCAACATCTGCATTAAGGCACTTACATAGATATTTCATATCAGTGTTAGAGTAAACCCTCTTAATTCTTTCACAACACTCTAATGATGTGCTAACAACTCCATCTTTTGTACATGCATCCCCGCTAAAGTTGAGGCTAATAAAAGTAGGCTTTGTCGAATTCAATATGGCCATTGAATTGGTCGACAACATCAGACATAGTTGGATGATTTTCTACATCATCTTGTACACATAAAAGATCAACTTGAATACATTTCAATGCTTGTTCTTCAGGGAAACATCCGACTATTTTCGGATAGATCATATTCAACAGATTTCAGATTTCAATTCCCATGATAAAGATTTCACAATCTCCACCCCCATTCCAAAAGGTTTTTCTTTTCCTGAGGTAGGCTGATATCAATGTTTCTTCTTCCACTCACAATCTCAAAAAGAACGACACTGAAACTGTAAACATCTTCTTTTACAAATAGTTTCCCTAACATTGCCTACTCTATGATGTTGGTCAATTTCTATGAGAAATCACAATATATTTATCCATCGCTATGAGAGGGTATCAAAGGTGAAATCCATCTACATTGAGTTATGGAAGCGTGAGAGGACATTGCTGCAAAGGACGTCTTATCTTTTATCGATCAGTATCACATTTTGAAACTAGCATTCTGTAAGAGGCGCTTTGTGTCAAGGTACTTACATCTATTGCATAAATTATTTTTTACTTGTTAGAAATTGTGGGTGAGATGAGAGGAGAGTGAAGTTTCTTACTACTCTGATGGGTTATCAAAGGAGGTTGAAACAACTCTGGAGAGAGATGAAACAGACGAGGAGGAAGAATTAGCATGAAGAGTTATTATATTCTGCAGATCAGTATGATATGTTTCCAACTGAAGAACCCATGTTTGACAAGCAAAATGTTGAGCTAGATCTGAAGAATTTGATGAATTATATGAAATAATGATGTCAAATTTGTCAAGGTATAAATTATCAGGTATAAATTATGAACCTTGGGCAACTTAAATGAAAAAATTACTATGGTTAGTAGATTTATTGCATTATAATCAAGAAGTTTGTGTCAATTTCTATAATAAGAGAAGAGGTGCAATAACATTACAACTTATTATATCAACACTGGATGAAAACATTTTGTCTAGTAATTTGGGTGAATTTGGTGAATTGGGATATTCTTGAAATGAAAAAGTGGAGTGAGAATGCGACGTTGATGAAGGTAACCCTGGGGTGAATCTTTGGTCAATTTAGTTAAATATGATGATGAAAAAATTTCAAGTGAATGTTGGTTACAAGTGTTACAGGAGAAGAAACTCATAGATGATTTGTTAAGTGGAAAAATAACCTTGTTTGCAGAACATGTGGATGAAGCTACAATAGGGAAGATTGTTTCAAAAGAAGAGGCAAAAGACAAAGATGATTCAACACTTGAAGACAATGGCCTTAATGCAACAACGATAAAAGTAAAAGCAATTGAACAAGAAGAATAGCACTCAAATGAAGTGTCAACAAAGTTTGAAGAAGAGTTACAGTTTCTTGAAGATTGGCTTGAAACACCATGTTTTGATGGAGCCTGCACAAAAGTTGCAGTAGAAATAGAAATGAAGAATCACTAAACGATGAAGACGACATAGAATGGGAAGCAAAAATGGATACATCTAATGAAGTTCATGGAATTCTGATGCATTGGAGTCCTGAAGAAATTAGACTTTACTATGAGTTAATGTTGCAGCAAATTGATGATCAAAATCTCAATGGTGAAGAGAAAACAAAAAAGAATTGTATGTGGCATCAATTCACATACAAACAATTTTTCGAAGAAAAATTTGAAGAGGAAAAGCATGGACAATCTGAAATAATTTTCAAATTGATGACAAACACCAACAAGAAGATTAAGGATAAGAAGTTGAACTATGGAATTTTCAGCATAAGAGGAAGGCTTAAATTTAAAATGCATAGAGGTTTCAGAATCTGGAAAAGGAAAGAGAAAAACTCACTCATAGAAAGAGTTGAAACAAATTTTAAGGTTATGTTTGAATTTTCCTTTGTAAACTAAGACCGACATGCATGCTATGTATTTGTATTGTATTAAATTTATTTCTCCATTAAGGGGGTTGTTGGATAATAATGGCCAAATGCCATAGTTAGGAAATGGTTAAAACTGATTCCTAGATTAGTGTTTGAGTGGTTTTCAAATCCACCAATTTAGGAGGTTGTTAGGGTCTATCCTAGCTTATATATTTGTATACAATTTATCAAATTGAATATAGTGTGTGTGAACCTAGTCTCGCTTATGTTATCCCTTGTGGTCTCACTGTCCCATGTGTAATTTGTCTAATTTTAATTGAGTATGCTATGGATATTCAAATTGGTTGTTAGTGATGGAGGTCAAAGCAATGACAAAGTGGAGGTTTTTTTGAATGAAAGGTTTGAGGTGCAGTTAACACCTTATTATATGTAAATGGGCATACTACGGTAAATGGTTATTTGGCTTGTTTTTGTCATCAAGGGAGGTTAGGTCAAATGGTTTTTGGGTAGCTTGTGGTTTTTTTTAGAGCCCATATATTGCATGAAATGGACATTGATATTAGCCTTCGGGTGTAAGGTGAAGGCTCACTTGGTTGGATCCTACCACCCGCAAATCATCATTAACAATAGAAAAATCAAGAGTTATTGAGGATCACAAAGAGAGATTTGTTTGCAAAATCAGAAAATAATTGTATAGCCTAAGGTAACGGGGCAAGGATACAAAATGTGCTTGGAGGGTTGGCATATTTGTTTCATTTAAGGTCATATCATTCTCTATGTTGCCTGAAATGCTTTCTTTTCATTTAAAATGGAAGCAACCGGAAAATTTCATGATCTTTGGGTCGTACACTTAAAACTTTGTGAGTTGGCCTGTTCAATTTTGTATGTATTCTCCTCGAAATTGCAATTCTTAAAGAAAAAAACTTGTTTTAAAGGTACTTCTGTTCTTTCTCAGCTTGCAATATCAGAGTTGTTGTTGACTTGACTGAACTTATTTTGTCTTTATCTTGTCTTATCCTTCCTCTCTTCCCGTGGGAAAAGGATGATATTTCATACTTTAGGCCTAAAGCGCACAATCACATTTTCTGTCTTTTATGGTTCCTTCCTCGTTTTATAAATTCCATGAACTTCAACTTTTGTTGTATTGTCTAAGGAGGGAAGTAAGGTGGACAGTGCATATATAATTATTCACTAACTCATGATATTCATCTTGGTCAGAGGGAAATTAGGGAATTGTTATGTGATCATTGATTTCCGCTTCATTTTTCTTCCAACGCGACATGCCTTGCACGTCTTCAGCCTGCATCAATTACCAGGAAACCGGACATAATTAAAAGTTATAACAGGAGATAATTAAGAATATTCATAAAAAAATATATCAATTAGGTCACAATAATACATGAGAACAATGGGATTGGAGGGAAGATAATTTCGGTGAGAACATTCTTGGCGTGGGAGATTTCGATGGCCTATTCAAATTCGAAGATACCGTGGAGAAAGAGGGACACCACACAAGCGTTAAAAAAATTACATGCAGGGCCAACGGCTTCTCCGTTGTCACTGATACAGAGAATTTGTGAGCTGTTAATTATTATAACAGGAAAGCTGGTACTTTGGATCCCTCTTCATCGCACAAATTGAATGCAATGCAATGAGATTTGCAACTCATACATTTAACCTAAGATCTACAATAATTGTGCCTAGCGTATCAGCCTCCAAACCACGCTGGCAGTGTCAATCACATTTAAACAATAGTTATCAAGTTCGAATTCGGTACGATACTCAGAAAAATTCGAATGAAAAAATTTCAATTCGAAAAAAATCACTAAAATTTGTCAATATACTTTTGGTTCACCAAAATTTTGGAATCGCCATGAATCCATTAATATTTTTTGTCATACTGCTTCAGCACCAACATAAGCAACAAGACTTCGTGTAATGTGACTATCTATTCAGGTTTTGGCCCCCTCTTCCTGAGCGGGGTCAATGGAAGGCGGAGCAGAGCGATCTCGTGGAGGCGGCGACAGTGACAGTTCTGCAAAGTTTCTGTCTTGCGTGAAAAATTGTAAAAATAACAACACGAGTTGGGTGAATCGAATTAAACTCCATAGTTGGCCTCACGAATCATATTGAATTTTCGTTGGTCGAATTATATAATTAAATACAGAATCATTTCATCTCAATCCATGTGCGTCAAAACATTTCGTTAAAATAGCAGCGAATAGTTATACAAATCTATCATAGCTAATATTTCAATCCACGTGCGTCAAAGTTTTTAGGATTATCAAATTTCTTCCTCTTATTTTTGTTGACGATGTGCTAATTATGTCCAAATCATCTTTGGAGGAATGGCAGGTGATCAAATCTTTACTGGAAACTTTATGTTGTGCATCGGGTTTAAAAATTAGTCCCCCAAAATTAACATTCCACTATAATGGGATCCAAGAAGACATGTTGGAATTGTTTAGAAGGATAAAAATCAACATTCCACTATAATGGGATGCAAGAAGACACGTTGGAATTGTTTAGAAGGCTATTTGATTTTAACTTTGAGGATCTGGGATATCTTTTAAAATTTGAAAAGAGTTATTTCGAAGACTAGAGGTGGATTTTAATAAAATTTGATAAGCGGATTAACCAATGGTGCAATCGTTGGTTGACTCTTGGTGGTCGTTACATCTTAGTTAAATTGGTACTAGAAACACAATCTGTATACTGTATGGCATTGGTGGCGGTACCAGTCTCAGTGCTCTCCAATATCTGTAAGCTTATTTTTTATTTTTTGTGGGCGGGAGGTGGTAAGACATAGAGATTCCATCTTTGTAGGTGGGAGAATTTGGAAAAACACAAACACCTTGATGGATGAGGTTTTACGAATGTCTTTATTTTTAATTGTGCCTTGGCAACAAATTCTCTGTGGTGTGTGTTGTTTAAGGAAGGTATGGAGAAAGTGATTAAGGATAAATACCTCTCGTATTACTCAGTGGAAACTTGGCTTAAATCAACATCACCCATCCAACCTAGTGCTTCCGAGATCTGGAAAAATTTAATGAGGTCGCTTCCTATTATTACTCATTGGATCAGTTGGAAACCTAGAAATGGCACCTCCATTTTAATTCGGTTGGATAAAATTATGGGACTTGATAATTCTTCCCTATTATCTCTTGAGCTTCGAGGGGCGCTAAAGGCGCGCAAAATCACTTTTTTATTTCAAGCCACTACGCAGACCTCTCTGGGTTTCATAGAAAACCAATGGAAATCTAGTGAGGACTTAGAGCTCACCAGTTATCTAGAAGCCGAATGGTTAAGCTACTGTAAGGAACTCATTCTCTCCAGAAATCAGTTCCAACCGATTGTTGATTTTCTCATCTAGACAGGGGGTGATCATTCTGGGGTCTTGACAGTCATAAATTTTTATAATGCTCTAGCTTGGGAAGATTGGCGAAACATAGTCACAGGCTGGAGAAGGACCTTTTGGACTTGGGATATTGCTCTTAAAATCAAATGGTTTATGTGGTTGGCTCTGGAGAATAAAATTCTCTCTTGGGATAATTTGAGGAAAAGAGGCTGGGAAGGCTCAAGTGTCTTTTTTTGTGTTACAGGGAGGAGCATTCGATCTTTCATATCTTTTTCAGTTGTCCTTTCACGCTATAAATATGGAATTTCTTGGCGATTGAGTATAAATTCACCACAGTTTGGGCAGGTAATACTTTGTTACTTTGTTTTGGAAATTGACATAAGAAGGAAAAGGCACTTTGTAGTCTACCTGCAATGACATGTTGGATTATATGACTTCTTAGGAATAAGTACATCTTCGAATCTACTACCTTCTTCCCAGGGAGATTGAACTCATATATGTGGTTTGATGAAAGGTCCAAGTGCGCAGATCCTTAGTACTCACTTTCCCAAAAGGATAAGGAAACCTCGCGATATATTTTTCCAAATATATGTTGGTTCGATGGTGCTGCTCAAAATAATGGTTCTTTGAGTGGAGATGGAGGTCTTATTAAAATTGGGGAGAACATTTCCTATAGGTGGACTTTCAACTGTGGGATGGGATCGAATAGTAGGGCCGAACTCCTTGGCTCTTGAGTTACTTTAACTCTAGCCTATAGACTGGACATTGAACAACTTCAAGTTTGGGGATTCCAAAATTGTGGTGGACTGACTATAAGTGCAATCTCTTTGCTACTTATCTTACTGGTTGGATGGAGAAGATAAGGTCTCTCATCCCTCTATTCAAATACCTAATATTTGAGCACATTTATAGGGTAGCGAATGGAGATGTTGAGTCACTCTCGAAGAAAGCACTCTTGGTCCCGGAAGGTAGGATTCACTTCTCCAAATGGTGGATGGCCAGGAGGGCCCCCCACTTACACTCCACCTTTATATATGAGTTTTCTTTTGATAGGGGAATATATCACTCTCCTTTTTTGTGTATCTGATATATGTATGTTCTTTTGTCGGACACATTGCACTTAGCCTGCGTTTTTTGGATTGTCTTAAGGAGGAAGTCTGGATTGTATTTTTGGATCTTTGTATACACCTCATCCTGATGTGGTGGTGTTATTCTGTTGGTGAAGGCCAGTAGTTGGCATTTTTTTTGGAACTATGGTACTCTTTTTTGAGAACACCATATACATAATATATATTGAGAATTTTTCTACTAGAAAAATCTATGTGCATCAAAACATTTTGTTAAAATAGGAGTGAATAGTTATGCAAATCTATCATAGCTAAAAATATCAGTGAACATTTATACAATTCTATCATTATGGAATTATTACTTTTAAAACCATACATACCATAGTCACGGAGATATTAGGACTTGATGAGGGTGACCAAGTATTTGAAGATAATTTTTTCATTATTTTTCGGATGCACTCCCAACTTTTCCCGAAACAAGAGATATCAATTCTCCTTTTGTCCAATCTAACTAACTATTATATGTGTGATTTGGGGAAAGAGATCGTTCAAGTGAAAAAGGGTGATTGATTGTTTAAAGATAAGATAAGTGTGTAAGATTCAGAGGGTTAGGCATCAATGGAAATTTTTTTGTTTTATATTATTTATGATCGGAAATTGATCATATGCAAGGGAGTTTCATAGTTGCATGGTTTATAGAAAAAAAATAACATTCCCAAATAGATGCATATGGAGAAAAATAATTGAACTTGCAAAGTGAAGAGGAATTTGAAAAACAAGAATATTGATTTGACAAGGAAGATACAAAATGATGAGTGCAAGCTAATGATGGTCTCTCATGAAGCGTTAGTGGCAATGCAAACCTAGAAAAACAATAATATCTTAACTTGGAGGGATTATTCAAGGTAATTTTACAATGAATTTGAATATGTTCTAAAAATATGAAACTTAGGAAATTGAATTAGCTTTGCAAATATACAACTTTTATTCATAGAAATTGTGAATAACTAAGTCAAATTTGATTTTTTCTAACAGTGGTATCTTATTTTTCCAACAAAATATAAGGTATATGTTTTTGTTTGTGTAGGTGTTGTATTTTTTGGAAATTTATAATATTAATTTATATATTTTTTAAATTATCAAAGTCAACATATCACTGAAATCACAACATGTTTGTTCATCAAAGCTAAGAGGGTCTTAACATGATCAAATTTTATTTTATTTTCAAATCGTAGGTGCTTCTTATAACTCATTCGAGAAATGGTTAAGACGACAAAAAATTATAGAAAAAATAAGAGAGGTATGTGTTCTATGATTTTTGTATATGCGAAGACAAAAATAGAATAAAAATAGTAAACAATATTAATTTATAAAAAATATATATTTTTTAAATCTGCATAGCCAACTCTCTCAATATCTGTAGTTTCTCAAAAAAATGAATTGTTTAGCCTATATAAAAGTAACATCAAAGTCAATGATATAAAGAGGTATTCACAAAAATGGAGTTTTTTATCAATTTGTAGACTAAACCACAAGGTTTGTGATACTGAACCTAAATCTGAGCCAACCAAGTCAGCATACATGTTGTCAATATCACCCAAAATTATTTGAACTCAAAATAACACACACATGTTCTTAAGAGCGTGCACATGCTCTAGGAACACGCACACATTCCCAATAATGCACAAATACTATAGAAACATATGTGTGTTCCTAAGAGAACACACATGCTCTTATAAGTTATTTGTTCTTTGTCATTATCTCATCCCTCTCTCTCTCTCTCTCTCTCTCTCTCCTCTACATATAACCCCCCTCCTTGTATCCCTCTCACTCTTTTTTTCTACCCCCATGTCTATCTCCCTCCCTCTCCTTCACACTTCTATACATGGTAAGAGCTAGACATGGCAAGACTTAGAAACAATAAGGCATGGAAATTCCTAGACCTAGACCTTTTCTTGACATGCATCAAACTCTCACACCCACTCCCTCTCTATTCCCCACTTCTCTCTCTCTCTCTCTCTCTCTCTCTATCTTCCCCTTTGTCCTTCCCTCCCTTATTACACCTCCCACTCTCTTCCACTTCTCTCCACCCTCTGTCTCTCTCCTCATTGTTAGTCTCATTATCACTCTCTATATGCCCCTCTTTATCTCTCTATTACCCTTCTATGTCTCCCTATGTATCACCCCCATCCCATCACTCTCTCTCTACTCTCCTTCTATGTCTCCCTCTCTTCTTCCCTTCCCCTCATTGTCCCTCTCTCTACGCCCCCCTCCCCTCTGTCTCCCTTTCCCACCCTCTCACACTCTCTCTACCCCTCTTCTTTGTCTTTCCCTCTCCCCCTCTCACACGGTCTCTCTCTCTCCCCCCCTCCACCTCCTCTATCTCACGCTCCCTCCCACTATCTCTCCTCTATATCTCCTACATATACCCCTCTCTCTTACATTTACCTCTCTCTACCACCCCCCCCTCTATATTCCTCTCTCTCCCTCACATGATCCCACACTCTATCTACTACCCTTCTATGCATTGATCTCTCTCCCTCCGAAACTCTTCAAAACACACTTTCTATCCCCCCTCTATGTCTTACTCTTTCTCCCTCCCACACTCTGACACACTCACTTCTTACCTCCCCTCTATGTATTCCTCCCTCTCCCTCCCACATTGTCAAACACACACTTTCTATCCCCCCTCTATGTCTTCCCCTCTCTCCCTCCCACACTCTATCACACTCAATATCTTCCTCCCCTTTTTGTATTCATCTCTCTCCCTATCACACTCTCACACACTAGAATTTTTGGTACATTTCAATGCAAGGCATGGGAAGGAAAGGAATTCAATTGACCTAGACCTTGCAAGGAATGTCAAGGCCTATATCTAGACCTAGACTTAGACCATGACCTAGACCTAGACCTTGCCTTGCCATGCCTCACAATCTCATATCCACTCCCTCCTCGACACTCTCTCCCTCTCTCCCTCTCTCTATCTCTCTCCCCCCTTTGTCCCTCCCTCCCCCTATAATCCCTCTCTCTCTCTTGTTAGTCTTACTCTAACTCTCTATTTATGCCCCTCTTTCTCTCTTTCTCATTCTACCTACCTCTCTATATCTCTCCATCTCTCTCTAGACCTCTCTTCTTATCTTCCTAGCTCTCTCCCCTTATTTCCCTCCTCCCTCTCTCTCTCTACCCTATCCCTTTATCTCTCCATCTCACTCTCAAAATCTCTTCTACTCTTTTTGGATATTTCCCTCCCTCCCCTTATATCCCTCTTCCCCCCCCTCTCTCTTTCATGTAATTTTCTCTTCCCCTCACTCTGTATCCGCCTCACTCTCTCTCCTCTACTCTCCCCTCCTTTCTCTCTTTATATCTCTCTACTCCCATTCCATCTATCTATTAGGATATTTAGACACTTAGGAGTTAGTTAGGATCTACTTGGTCTAATATTTCATTAGGTAAAAGTGTTTTTCTTAATGTGTTTCTTTAGTATGAATTAGTATGCATTTGTAGTTAGGAAATTAGACAGTAACGATATGTTCCTGACATAGAGTGATCCGACGATTCATACTCGCCTTGATCTTAACAAGCATTGATCTGTGGCTTAACACTTGATTGGTCAATGATCTCTATTTAAAGAGCATGGAGGGTCATTTCCCAATGATCGATTGTGAGAAAGTCTATTGTAAAATATCTCTATAATCTTTTTCTTTTGCATTAATAAACTACTCCAAGTGGCCGCATTGGCTGGGGCCATGGATGTTTCCCCGTAGAGGTTTTACCACGTGAAAACATTGTTGTGTTGATATGTGATCTGGTTATGTGAGTGGTTACTGAAGTTGTTCATCCTCTGTTGGAATACCTGTGTTGTCGAGTATGGTATCAGAGCATGTTTGAAGACCTACTCCTGTTGTATATTGAGATTGTAAAGCCGAGTTGCCTCATATCCATTTTCTGTCATTTTCGTACATTTTTTGGTTGAGGGGACTGTTCCATTGCATCCGGATCACTTATTTAATTTAGGAACACTTGTATTTTCACTCGAAAAGGTTTTCATTTACCCAAGATACAACCATTACAGTCAGATCTGGAGGTATAAAGCTTGAATATGCATTTTTTAAAGTTTTGCAGAGTAGTATTTTGGTTTTTTTCGGTTTTGTATTATTTATTTCCGGGTTGCTACTCTTTTAGATCTGCGTATTATTTTTTCTCCGCACCCTGTGCGATCTTGGAAAATAAAAAACAGATAGGAAAATATGCATCTTCTGGGTAAGCTAACCGAGATCTAAGCCTTGTTCTCATCGAGAAGCGAATTGTTTTTCTTGTGTGAAAAGAGGTTTTTTTTAGCACGCTCTCCAAGGCCATCTTCAACAAAACCAACAACAACAACAAAAACAACCTCAATCCTCCTTCTAAACATTACAATATGTTTTGCTAGTCCATTTGGTTAAAAATTGGCTTATTAAGTAAGAGCTCTTCAGTTCAAGTCTCTCTTTTGTTACCTTTTTGAAAAAGTTCATGCTAAAAATGTAAAGTATATTTCACTTCAAGTATAAAAGTGAATCACTATAAGTAGCTTTAATATTTTATTTTAGAGTTATTTATTTTGCATGCATCTTTTCTGTTATAAGGTAACTTCATTGTAAAAGTGATCCCCATTTATCTTTATAAAAGTGGGTCACTTCATAAAGCAACTTACACTATGAAGTGGTCAGTTGATTATCATTTATGCCTTTTTTTAAAAGGGCATAACTCTCACATCAGAAGTCCATTTTCAGTGTCGTTTATTTTAAAATTGCATAACTTTTAGAGATATTTCCATCTAGATCATCAGTTTCAGTTTTTAAATCCACATTATTTGCCTATTTAATATGACTTCTATAAGTAATGTCTTTCTTACCAGCATCAACTAATTCCAATGGAAATCTCATATGGAAGATTTATCAAGAAGTAAAGGCCTGTACCAGATTACCTTGGGAAAGGAAAAAACACCCATTGATGATGATAAGAAATCCAAATTCGATAATAGGAGTGACGAAGCACAAGGACTAATCATAATGTCCATCTCTCCTAATTTAAGGTACCACCTTCAAGAAATTGATGACCCCGAAGAAGCTTGGGAAAAGATTGAATCTTTGTTTGGTAAACTAAATATTATTCGAGCACAACAGTTAGAAAATCGAATACTGACCTTGAGTCCAAGTGATTTTTATTTCCTTGGAGACTATATATCTAAGTTTAAAACACTCCGAATTTTATGTGAAGAATGCAAGATAAAAATGGAGGAAGAACGTTGCATCTATCTTATTCTTTATAAGCTAGGTAGTGCATATTTTTTGTTTATATCTACCTTTTATGCCACATGGGAGGCTCTAGGGAAAGCTTATGAAAAACCCACTCTTGAGTCCTTTTGTGCTTCTTTGATTAGAGAGGAAGATAAGCTTATACAACTTGGAGTGATCAACACTGTAGGTACCTCTAAAAAAGCCTCAATTTCCCAGCAAAAAGATAAACCCAAGTATCCCAAGAATCAACATCCTCGCTACAACAACAAGCAATATAAGGGTCCAAAACCTGCTCAGACAGCTTCAACTCCTAATGGTGACAAAGGAGAAAAATATAAAAATAAGAAGACTGACATACATTGCAACTTTTGTGATAAACATGGTCATGATGAGTCCAAATGTTTCAAGAAGATGGCATATTTAGAAGCAACGATGAAGAAGCACAACATCAATATTGATTCTACTTCTTCTTCCTCTTCTTATTCTTATGGAGATCGACTTTTCGCTTCTCGTTTCTCCTTCAACACAAACTCTACTTCTTCTTTTGATGAGTAGCTTAATGATTCAGGAGCATCTTATCATATGGCTAAGGATAAAGCCATATTTTCTTCTCTAAATGAATGTAACACCAAGAAAATATTTGTTGGTGATGATAGATCTCTTAGTGTTGTAGGATCTGGAGCAGTTCAAGTAGATAATGGTCATTTCAATGATGTATTATGTGTTCCAAGTCTTTCTTGTGACCTTCTATCAGTATATCAAATCACTCATTCAGGTGAAGGTAAAACCATATATTTTTCACCTCACCAAGTTGTAATCAATTATCTAAAGGATCCTAAGCATGTTGTTGCAACTGGAATTGCTAATGATATTACCAGGTTGTACAAGTTTGACAAATTTGGGTCATCAACTTTTTCATCAGTTTTTGTTGCTCATAGCGATGACTTGAGAAATTTTTTGCATGAGCGGTTTGGTCATCTAAACTATCGCTCATTGCAACAACTATGTAATCAACAGATGGTGACTGGTCTTCCTCTTGTTTCATGCAGAGATGGTTTTTGTGTCAGTTGTGTTATCAGAAAACATCATCAGGACAATTTTGACAAACGTGCCTCTTAGCACGCCTCGAGCCCTTTACATCTTGTTCACAGTGATTTGTGTGGTCCATTTTCTTCTCCTTATTTTTCTGGGTGCAAGTATTTCTTAACTTTCATTGATGATTTTTCCATACGTACTTGGTTTTACTTCTTAAAATTTAAGAGGAAATTTTTTGACAAGTTTCTAGCCTACAAGGCCGTTGTAGAAAATCAATTTGGACACCAGATTCAAAAGTTAAGAACAAATAATGGAGGCAAATATGTGAACAATAATTTTACAAGTTACTGCACTACACAGGGCATCCAAATGCAACACATTGTTCCATATACACCACAAAAAAATGGTGTTGCTGAGAGAAAGAACCAGATATTAAAAGAAATGGCTAATTGTATGATCCAATATAAGGGATTAAGTCTAAAGTATTGGGCGGAATCAATAAACAATGAAAATTACATAGTCAATCACACTCCCACAAAGGCTCTTAAAAATATAACACTAGAAGAAGCTTGGACTAAAATTAAACCAAATGCAAGTCACTTCCATGTATTCAACAGTATAGCATGGGCTCACATTCTTGATGAGAAAAGGAAATCATTGCAGCCTAAAAGTGAGAAGTGTATATTTGTTGGTTATTCTGAAGATGTCAAAGGTTATGGACTTCTTCAACCACATTGTAATGAAATTATTCTTAGAAGAGATGTTAAATTTGATCAAAATATCTTAGCCTGCGAGCCTAATTCGACAGTTGTGCCTTCTTTGGCCTGTGAGCCATCTTCGACGTTTGTGCCTTCTTTTGATCCTATTATGGTTTCTTCTTCAGATGATGACAGTGAGGATGAAAATCCACCTCTTCCTGTTGAACTTCCTCCAGATGAGTCCTTTGAACCTAAATAAGCACCAGTTCCACCACTTCTTAGATGGGTCCGTTCAACACGAGAAGCAGTTGGTGATCTTCTCAGTGATCCTTCAGATCAACGTCGAACACGTTCACAGTTCTAGTGAGCCTCTTCTATTTTGTCTCAAGTTTTAGAGACTCATGATCCAAAGACATTTGTAGAAGCTTTAGGTCATCTATATTGGGATACAACAATGAATGAAGAGTATCATTCTTTAATGGAAACCGATATTTGGGATCTTGTACCTCTTCCAAAAGGAAGAAAACTTGTCAGATGTAAATGGGTTTACAGAACTAAGTATGCATCAGATGGAAGTGTTAAAATACACAAGGCTAGGTTAGTTGCCAAAGTATTTTCCCAAGTTGAAGGAATTTACTATAATGAAACCTTTTCCCCTATAGCCAAAATTAATTCCATCCACCTTGTTCTTTCCCTTGCTGCCTCACATAAATGGGAGGTCCATCAGATGGATGTCAAATACGCTTTCTTGCATGGCGATTTGAAAGAAGAAATCTACATGGAACAACCTCCTGGATATGTCTAGAATGACTCTAGCCTTGTTTGTCACCTTAAGAAATCTCTTTATGGTCTTAAGCAAGATCCCTGACCTTGGTATGCCAAAATGGGCATCTTTCTTATTGACACTGGATTCTCTAGATGTCATTCTGATCTTAATGTTTATACCAAGAAAGTAGGAAGCCATCTCATAATCCTTTTCCTTTATGTTGATGACCTTATCCTTAGTGGTAGTGACTCAAAACTTTTAAACCATGTGAAAACCATCCTTAAGAAGGAATTTGAAATGACAGACTTAGGTTTTTTGCACTATTTCATTCGCCTCCAAGTTTTGCAAACCAATGAAGGAATTTTTCTTTCCCAGTCTAAGTATGCATGTGACCTTCTTTGTTGCTTTCACATGGATGATTGTAAACCAGCCCCTTCTCCCTTTTAGTCTGGAGTCAAGATTACTTCCACCTGTACTTCTCCTAAAGTTGATGCCACCCTGTACCGTCAGTTAGTTGGTAGCCTCTTATACTTGACTCATACATGTCCTGATATTTCCTTTTTTGTTGGTCTTGTTTCTCGGTATATGCAAACACCCCATGAAATCCATTGGAAATAAACTAAAAGGATACTTCGCTATGTCCATGGTACAGTTCAGTTCAGGATACATTACATTTCAGGGGGGACTCATTTATTGGTTGGTTTCATTGATTCAGATTAGGCCGACGACCCTGATGATAATAAGTCTATTGCAGGTTATGTTTTCAGACTTGGTTCAGGACTTGTCACTTGGGCCTACAATAAACAACAAGCTATTGCACTTTCTTCAGTAGAAGCAGAGTAGCGAGCAACCATAAATGCAAGTTAGGAAGCTTTGTGGCTTTGACAGATCCTTTCATAGTTTGGATTCGAGCAACAACGTCCGACCATCCTTTGGTGTGACAATCAGAGTGCCATCAAGCTCGCCAAAGAACATGTTCAACATCAATGGAGCAAGCACATCGATCTACACATGCACTTCATCAGAAAGCTCATTGATGATCAAGTTATTGAAGTGCTCTTTTCCCTACAAAAGATCAAGTTGCAGACATTTTCACAAAGTCTCTTACAGAAGTGAAGTTTTCCAAACTTTGATCTATGTTAGGATTTAAGGAAGTTGTCATTAAGGGGGGATAGGCTCTAATGCCTCCTTTCTTATCCTATTGTGTCAACATTGTAAATCCTTCAATCCTATCCTAAGTTGTTCTTAAGGGGTGATGTCAGGATATTTAAACACTTAGGAGTTAGTTAAGATCTACTTGGTATAATATGTCGTTAGGTAAAAGGTATTTTCTTAGTGTGTTTATTTAGTATGCATTAGTATGCATTTGTAGTTAGGAAATTTGATGGTCACGATATGTTCCTGACATAGAGTGATCCGACGGTTCAAACTCTCCTCGATCTTAATGGTCATTGATCTGTGTCTTAACACCCGATTGGTCCATGATATATAATTAAAGAGCATGGAGGGTCATTTGCCAATGATCGATTGTGAGAAAATCTATTGTAAAATATCTCTGTAATGTTTTTCTTTTTCATTAATAAACTTCTCCAAGTGGCCATGGATGTTTCCCCATAGGGGTTTTACCACATGAAAACATTTGTGTATTGATCTTTTATCTAGTTATGTGAGTGGTTACTGAAGGTGTTAGTCCTCTGTTGGAATACCTATGTTGTTGAGAACTATCTCCCCCTTTACTCTCACACTCAGTCTCACTCTCTCTCTACCCCCTCCTCCCTCTCTCTCTTCCTCCCTCCCACTATCTCTCCCCTTTCTCTCTCTCATACATCTTCCCCTCTCCCCCCTCACTTTGTATCACACTTTCTCTCGTTCATACACTCTTGACCACTTTCTCTATTTACCTCTGTCTAACCCCCTAACCTCCTTCTCCCCCCTTTCCTCTCAAACCATCTCTCTTGACCCCCTCTCTTTGTCTCTCTGTCCCTCCCTCTAACACACTCAAACAATCCTTGTCCATATCCCCTATATTTATTTCTCTCCCCTCCTCTCACACTCACACATTCTATCTAACCCCCTTCTCCCTCTCTCTCCTCCCATCCCTCCCACTATCTATCCTTTGTTTCTATCCTACATCTACCACCTCTTTCTCTCTCTCTTCATTCTTAGCCTCACTATCACTCTCTCTCTTCTCGTCTTTCTCCCTCCCTCCCTGCCTTCTTATCTTTTCCCCTAGTTCTACCTCTCTCTCTCTCTTTGTCCATCTAAAGGCAAGGAAAGTCTCACAATGAATAAAGGATATGTGAAACATATTAATGTAGCCTCTCCTATAAGGTGAGATTTAAGTTTTTTCTTCTAATTCCAATGGAGTACTTATACAAGTAAAGAACATAGCCAAATTTTCTTTATTTTATGGTTCCTTCCTCGTTTTATAAATTCCATGAGCTTCATCTTTTGTTTTATTGGACAAGGAGAGAAGTAAGGTGGACAGTGCATATATAATTATTGACCAACTCATGATATTCATCTTGGTACAAGGAAAATTAGGGAATTGTTATGAGATCATTGATTTCAGCTTCACTTTTCTTCCAACGCAACACGCCTTTCACGTCTTCAGCCCGCATCAATTACTAGGAAACCAAACAGAATTAGGAGTTATAGAAGGAGCTAATTAATCATATTCATGAAAAAATACATCAATTAGCTCAAAATAATACATGAGAACTATGGGATTCAAGGGATGATAATTTCAGTGAAAACATTCTTGGTGTGGGAGATTTCGATGGCCTATTCAAATTCGAAGATATCGTGGAGAAAGAGGGACACCACACAAGCGTTCAAAAAAATATTTGTAGGGCCAAAGGCTTCTCCATCGTCACTGCTACAGATAATTTGTGAGATGTTAATTATTATAACAGGAAAGACGATACTTTGGACCCCTCTTCATTGCACAGATTGAACACAATGTAACGAGATCTGCAACTCATACATTTAACACAAGATCTACAATAATTTTTCCCCGTGTATCAGCCTCCAAACTACGCTAGTAGTGCTAGTCACATTTAAACCATATTTAAGTTCGAATTCAGTATGATATGGAGAAAAATTCAAATGAAAAAATTTCAATTCGAAAAAAATCCCTAAAATTTGTCAATATACTTTTGGTTCACCAAAATTTTGAAATCGTCATGCATCCATTAATATTTCCTGTCATACTGCTTCAACACCAGCATAAACACCAAGACTTCGTGTAATGTGACTATCTATCTGCGTGTTGGCCCCATCTTCCTATGCGGGGTCAATGGAAGGAAGAGCTCGTGGAGGCGACAACAATGACAGTTATGCAAAGTTTCCATTTGGCGTGCAAAATGGTAAAACTAACAACACGAGTTGGGCGAATTGAGTTAAACTCCATAGTTGGCCTCACGAATCATACCGAATTTCCATTGGTCAAATTCTATAATTAAATACAGAATCATTTCATCTCAATCCATATGCGTCAATCCATGTGTGTCAAAACATTTCGTTAAGATAGAAGCCAATAGTTATACAAATATATCATAGCTAATATTTCAATCCATGTGTGTCAAACATTTCGTTAAAATAGCAATGAATAGTTATGCAAATCTATCATAGCTAAAAATATCAACGAACATTTATACAATTCTATCATTACGGAATTAGTACTTTTAAATCCATACATACCATATTCACAGAGATATTTGGACTGGACGAGGGTGACGAAGTATTTGAAGATAATTTTTTTATAATTTTTCGGATTCAATCCCAACTTTCCCCGAAACAAGAGATATCAATTATCCTTTTGTCCAATCTAACTAACTAGTATATGTGTGATTTGGGGAAAGGGAGTGTTCAAGTGAAAGAGGGTGATAGATTGTTTAAATATAAGAGAAGTGTGTAGGATCCAGAGGGTTAAGCATCAATGGAAATTTTTTTGTTTTATATTATTTATGATCGACAATTGATCATATGCAAGGGAGTTGTATAGTTTCATGGTTTATAGACAAAAAAACAACATTCCCAAATAGATGCATATGGAGAAAAATAATTGAAGTTGCAAAGTGAATAAGAATTTGAAAAACAACAAGTTTGATTTGACAAGAAAGATACAAAAGGTTGAGTGCAAGCTAATGATGGTCTCTCATGAAGCGTTAGTGACAATGAAAACCTGGAAAAACAATAATCTCTTAACTTGGAGGGATTATTCAAGGTACTTTTACAAGGGAAGAAGCCTGAGGTGGGGCACTTTCGGATTTTTTGGTGCACCACATATTCATATGTCCCTTCTGAGAAGAGGACAAAGTTGGAGCCCATGGCAGAGAGAGGGATCTTTGTTGGGTACAGTGAGACTTCAAAGGCTTTCCGTA
>SNQJ01S0020658.1:154991-168999 GCA_010110895.2 Picea sitchensis
TTCCCTAATTTCCCTCTGACCAAGATGAATATCATGAGTTAGTGAATAATTATATATGCACTGTCCACCTTACTTCCCTCCTTAGACAATACAACAAAAGTTGAAGTTCATGGAATTTATAAAACGAGGAAGGAACCATAAAAAGACAGAAAATGTGATTGTGCGCTTTAGGCCTAAAGTATGAAATATCATCCTTTTCCCAAGGGAAGAGAGGAAGGATAAGACAAGATAAAGACAAAATAAGTTCAGTCAAGTCAACAACAACTCTGATATTGCAAGCTGAGAAAGAACAGAAGTACCTTTAAAACAAGTTTTTTTCTTTAAGAATTGCAATTTCGAGGAGAATACATACAAAATTGAACAGGCCAACTCACAAAGTTTTAAGTGTACGACCCAAAGATCATGAAATTTTCCGGTTGCTTCCATTTTAAATGAAAAGAAATCATTTCAGGCAACATAGAGAATGATATGACCTTAAATGAAACAAATATTCCAACCCTCCAAGCACATTTTGTATCCTTGCCCCGTTACCTTAGGCTATACAATTATTTTCTGATTTTGCAAACAAAACTCTCTTTGTGATCCTGAATAACTCCTGATTTTTCTATTGTTAATGATGATTTGTGGGTGGTAGGATCCAACCAAGTGAGTCTTCACCTTACACCTGAAGGCTAATATCAATGTCCATTTCATGCAATATATGGGCTCTAAAAAACCACAAGCTACCCAAAAACCATTTGACCTAACCTCCCTTCATGACAAAAACAAGCCAAATAACCATTTGACGTAATTTACCGTAGTATGCCCATTTACATATAATAAGGTGTTAACTGCACCTCAAACCTTTCATTCAAAAAAACCTCCACTTTGTCATTGCTTTGACCTCCATCACTAACAACCAACTTGAATATCCATAGCATACTCAATTAAAATTAGAGAAATCGCACATGGGACAGTGAGACCACAAGGGATAACATAAGCGAGACTAGGTTCACACACTATATTCAATTTGATAAATTGTATACAAATATATACGCTAGGATAGACCCTAACAACCTCCTAAATTGGTGGATTTGAAAACCACTCAAACACTAATCTAGGAATCAGTTTTAACCATTTCCTAACTATGGCATTTGGCCATTATTATCCAACAAACCCCTTAATGGAGAAATGGATTTAATACAGTACAAATACATAGCATGCATGTCGGTCTTAGTTTACAAAGGAAAATTCAAACATAACCTTAAAATTTGTTTCAACTCTTTCTATGAGTGAGTTTTTCTCTTATGCATTTTAAATTTAAGCCTTCCTCTTATACTGTTTCAGCTTCTTATCCATAATCTTCTTGTTGGTGTTTGTCATCAATTTGAAAATTATTTCAGATTGTCCATGCTTTTCTTTTTCAAATTTTTCTTCGAAAAATTGTTTGTATGTGAACAGGGATGATTTTAGGCGCTAAATTTCGCTCATGGGCTAATTTTCCATGGTTTTTCCAAAAACGAGATTCGCTATTTTAAAAATGATTCGCCCAAATTCTATAGGATAAAATTATTTTACCTTAAAAATCGCCAACATTTTATAAAAGCTATATAAAATACTTAGAAATTTGAATATTTATACAAAAATATCGCCAAACATTTATAGTTGACGTATGAAGGATTAGTAAGATTCACTAAGGTTTCTACATTTTAAAATAAATTTCCATCCTTAAAATCATCCCTATATGTGAATTGATGCCACATACAATTCCTTTTTGTTTTCTCTTCACCATTGAGATTTTGATCATCAATTTGCTGCAATATTAACTCATAGTAAAGTCTAATTTCTTCAGGACTCCAATGCATCAGAATTCCATGAAATTCATTAGATGTATCCATTTTTTCTTCCCATTCTATGTCGTCTTCATCGTTTAGTGATTCTTCATTTCTATTGCTACTGCAAATTTTGTGTAGGCTCCATCAAAACATGGTGTTTCAAGCCAATCTTCAAGAAACTGTAACTCTTCTTCAAACTTTGTTGACACTTCATTTGAGTGCTATTCTTCTTGTTCAATTGCTTTTACTTTTATTGTTGTTGCATTAAGGCCATTGTCTTCAAGTGTTGAATCATCTTTGTCTTTTGGCTCTTCTTTTGAAACAATCTTCCCTATTGTAGCTTCATCCACATGTTCTGCAAACAAGGTTACTTTTCCACTTAACAAATCATCTATGAGTTTCTTCTCCTGTAACACTTGTAACCAACATTCACTTGAAATTTTTTCATCATCATATTTAACTAAATTGACCAAAGATTCACCCCAGGGTTACCTTCATCAACGTCCCATTCTCACTCCACTTTTTCATTTCAAGAATATCCCAATTCACCAAATTCACCCAAATTACTAGACAAAATGTTTTCATCCAGTGTTGATATAATAAGTTGTAATGTTATTGCACCTCTTCTCTTATTATAGAAACTGACACAACCTTCTTGATTATAATGCAATAAATCTACTAACCATAGTAATTTTTTCATTTAAGTTGCCCAAGGTTCATAATTTATACCTGGTAATTTATACCTCAACAAATTTGACATCATTATTTCATATAATTCATCAAATTCTTCAGATCTAGCTCAACATTTTGCTTGTCAAACATGGGTTCTTCAGTTGGAAACATATCATACTGATCTGTAGAATATAATAACTCTTCATGCTAATTCTTCCTCCTCATCTGTTTCATCTCTCTCCAGAGTTGTTTCAACCTCCTTTGATAACCCATAAGAGTAGTAAGAAACTTCACTCTCCTCTCATCTCACCCACAATTTCTAACAAGTAAAAAATAATTTATGCAATAGATGTAAGTACCTTGACACAAAGCGCCTCTTACACAATGCTAGCTTCAAAATGTGATACTGATCGATAGAAGATAAGACGTCCTTTGTAGCAATGTCCTCTCACACTTCCGTAGCTCAATGTAGATGGCTTTCACCTTTGATACCCTCTCATAGCGATGGATAAATATATTGTGATTTCTCATAGAAATTGACCAACATCATAGAGTAGTAAATGTTAGGGAAACTATTTGTAAAAGAAGATGTTTACAATTTCAGTGTCGTTCTTTTTGAGATTGTCAGTGGAAGAAGAAACATTGATATCAGCTTACCTCAGGAAAAGAAAAACATTTTGGAATGGGGGTGGAGATTGTGAAATCTTTATCATGGGAATTGAAATCTAAAATCTGTTGAATATGATCTATCCGAAAATAGTTGGATGTTTCCCTCAAGAACAAGCATTGAAATGTATTCAAGTTGATCTTTTATGTGTACAAGATGATGTAGTAAATCATCCAACTATGTCTGATGTTGTCCACCAATTCAATGGCCATATTGAATTTGACAAAGCCTACTTTTGTTAGCCTCAACTTTAGCGGGGATGCATGTACAAAAGATGGAGTTGTTAGCACGTCATTAGAGTGTTGTGAAAGAATTAAGAGGGTTTACTCTAACACTGATATGAAATATGTATCTAAGTGCCTTAATGCAGATGTTGGTTCAAGTCCAGATTACACCAAGTCAAGGGCTCCCTCTCTCCCTCGTGTTTGCAACGTCGCTGCTAGGACAAATTTCACTTGGAAATAATGGAGTAACCACCAGTTATAATCTTCAGTTGTGAGAGTCAGTTGTAGGCGTGTTAAGAGTGAGTTGTAGGCATGTTAAGAGTCAGTTCATAGTTGAGAGTCTAGTTTTCTTTGGTTTTCATGTAACCGACTCGGTAGAGTCTTTTCCTATATAAGGATGTAATCTGTCTTCATTGAATAACATAGAAGTGAGCATAGCCTCACCATGTTGTTTGTTTCATATATTTTAACTTGGTATCAGAGCTGGTTGGAGGTCCAGCTCTCTAAGGAAAGATCCAAGAACAAGATCTCGAATTTGATTTTGAAAAATTGTCAGGCCCCCCCTATAGAGTGTTAGAGAGAGCCAATGCTCTCACACTTCTAAAATTGAAAATTTTGAATCCCGAGTGCTCCCTTTGCATGCATCCAAGAGCGCCAGGCACCAACACTCCCCCCTCTACTCTCACAGAGCACTGCAACGCTCCCCTTTCCATTGAACCGAAGCATCAGCGCTTCACTTACTGAGTTAAACAAGTGCCAACCAGTTTTCTCGTGGACTGTAGCGTGAGTTTAGATATGGTGTGGTGAGCGTGGAGTTTGAATTCGTATTTGAATGCGTAGAGATCTGGTGCATGCATGGAAAGCACAATTTTTTTTTGGGTGAAGCGTAAGTTTTTGTTTTTACATGCAAGTGGATATTTATTAAAGTTATAAACGTTTAGTTATAAGCGTGGAGTTATAAATGTTTTATAAGCTTGAAGTTATAAACGTGTATTTATTAAAGTTATAAGCATGGAGTTATAAACGTTTTATTAAAGTGGAGAAGTATAAACTTGTATGGGAGTTATGAAACGTGGATATAAGTGTAATGAGGTGGATATTTAAAAGTGGGTTTTATTTTGGAGTTTATTAAAAGTGAATTTTTATTCAAAGTGGATAATTTTGAAGTATAAACCTTAAAAGTGAATATTAAAGTTTATTCAAGAGAATATTATTTGTGAGATTTTGTGTGTGAAAGATGAGAGACGAGATAGAGACGGATCGGTGGATCCGAAACACAGAGCGATGGACTGCTCAACACTCGACAACAAGTTGCATATCCTTGGTGATTCACTTGCAGAGACTAACTTGGAGAGATGGTGAATCCTCTAGCGAAGACCTACCTCAACAAAGCCAACAAGCTAGATGGATCAAATTTCATTAACTGGAAATTCAAGATGCAGATGCTCATTGAGGGCTACGGTGTCTAGAACATTGCGAAGGGAATCGAACTGAAACCTCATGCGGCTGCAGGTGTGGCAGCAACACAAATCCAAGATTGGGAGAAGCGCAAAAACAAGGCAAAGGTATTGTTGTGCATGTCTGTTAAAGATAGCATTTCCACATATTAGAGAAGCTACAACTTCTACTACAACATGGACAACACTTAAAGCATTGTATGAAACTAGCAACACAAATCGCATTTTGTTCCTGAAAACTAAATTGCTAGGCATTAAGATGGATGGAAATGAATCTATTAGTTCATTTTTGGGTCGTATTAAAGAGGTGAAAGACAAGCTAGTAAATATAGGGGAAACTGTTTCCAACACTGATTTGGTCACTATTACCTTAAATGGTATGCTATAATATTATCATATGTTCATAACATGTCTCGCAGCAAGGGAGAAACCTCCTACGTTTGAAGAAATGACAGGTATTTTGGTGCAAGAGGAAGAGAGGCGCGGGAATCTGAAGCCTCCAAGTAAAGATTTGGCACTGTGGTCAAATAATAGATCTGTGAGAGGGAGATCAGGAGTAAGAGGCAGAGGAGGCAGTTCATGGCAGAGAGGTGGTTCATGGCAGAGTGGTAGTTCATTGCAGAGAAGACAATCTCCAAATCAAAGTATGCAATCTGATAGGAATGAGTCAAAGAGCTATTTTTATTCTGGTCGACCTAGACATATTGTTAAAGACTGTCATAAGAAGAATAGTGATGAGGCTAGGAATAAACCTAGAACACATTCAGGTCATTATGCAAAAAAATCTTCAAATCAAGATCTCATATTATTTATTGCTACTGATGATATTAATGAACCCCCAAATTTTGACTCTTGGGATCTTAGGTTGTTTGTGTCTAACGCTGCTTTATCTGTTGAAATGGATGATTCTGATGCCTGGTTTGTGGATTCCAGAGCATCCGTGCATATGAATTGTAATAAAAATTGTTATGCTAATTTTAAATAAACACATAATGGTGCTAGCATATATCTTGGAGATGACCGCGCTCATCAGATCAAGGGATATGGAGACATTCCTGTGGCATTGTCGAATGGTATTGTTCATCACATTTGCAATCTGGTGTATGTGCGAGGAATAAAGAAAAAAATTGATCTCTATGTCCACCATTATAGATAAGAACTTGAAGGTTGAATTCTTCAAGAATTATTGCATAGTGAAGGCTCTATTGGACCACTTCCAAACTGTTGCAATGGGAGTCAGAGCAGGAGGCCTATACAAACTTGATGTGACCAACAAAGCACATCATGCACTGACTTCTACCACTATGCCAACACAGATTATTTGGCATCAAAGGTATGGACACATCAATCATCTTGATTTATTGTTATTACAGAAAAAAAATATGGTTGAAGGACTTCCCATGTTAAAGAATGAGAAGGTTTCTTGTGATGGATGTGCATTAGGAAAGATGCACAGATATGAATTCCCCTCTAATACTGATAAGAAAAAGAGATATGTGTTAGATCTTGTGCATACTAATGTTTGTGGGCCTATGCAGACTAGGTCTTTAGGAGGTGCATTTTACTTTCTGTTATTTATTGATGATTTCATGAGATACACATGGGTTTACTTCCTTAGACGAAAAAGTGACGTTTTCGAGTACTTTAAGGAATACATACACTTATATACACTTGGCTCACTAGCCTATACAACATGTTTACAATACATAGTCATAATTGGGGCTCGTCCTTGGGGTATTACAATTCCCTCCCTTTATTTTTTCATTGTCCTCAGTGCAACTCTTTACACAACATCAATAAGATTTCCAAAATCTTCAAAAAGATGTGGGTACTCTGCCCGCATAGGATATTCATGTTCCCATGTTGCATCCTCAAGACTATACTAGGTCCACTGAACCTTTACAAGACCTATGGATCGATTCCATAGATGTTTTCTCTTCAGGTCCAATATGCGCACAGGATGCACTTGGAAGACACCTTCTTGCTCCACCTGAATCACATTCCAATCGATTATATGATTAGCATAAGGCATATATTTCTTAAGAAATGAAATATGAAACACATTATGTACAATCATGGATGCAGGAAATGAAAGCATATATGCAACTGGCCCAATCCTTTCTAGTATTTCAAATGGCCCACAAAATTTGGTTGCCAATTTCGAATAGTTTACCCCAGCCTCGGGGAACTTCTGTTGGCTTTTACTTCAAGAAAACATGATGTACTTTAAAATCCTATGGGTTATGTTCTTGTCCGACGCAACTCTTACACTTTATCTTAGGTAACATTTAAATTCTTTTTAGCATTTGATCTTCCACTTCCTTGAGCAACTCATTTAACTACTCTTATCCCGGTGGGATTATCCCGCTTATTGGAATTATTGAGACTACTTATAAGAGATTAGCTTCAAATGGGCTCATCTTCAATGATGTGATACTGTGTTGTAGGAAAATTATACCAATTGTAGGTAGTCTTTCCATTTAGATAGTTTACTTATTACATACATCCTTAGTATGTCTTTTGTTACTTTCGATTCACCCTCTCTATTTTTCCCATCGGTTCGGATAAAGAGTGTTGTTAGATTCATTCCTAAGCAGCTTTGAATAACCCTTTCCGAATTTTGGTAAATTTCAGGTCCACAATGGAACACAATTGTGGTAGAATCTGGAATGCAATCGTGCTTCTTCCCTCATAAAATTATCAACAACGTTAGTTGTGTTGTGTGTAGTCTTTAATGGAATAAAATGAGCATCTCCTTTGGATAGCTTTTCCACCACCACCATGATTGAATCATGTTGCTCCCTATCCTTGGAAATCATGTGATGAAATTAATTGTCACTACCTCCCACTTCAACTCAGGAATAGGCAAAGGTTGCATCAAACCACTGATTGCACATGCTAAGCTAAACCTTAAGCACTCCAACAATATCTAGCGATATAATATACAATTTATTTCTTTATACACGACCAAAAGTAATGGCTCTTAGTATTTGCCGCAATTTTACGATGCTCGGGGTTACCCACGCATAAGACACATTATTCACTTCATTCAAAATCATAAGTTTCAAGTCATTGGACATTAGGTACATAAATTATTTTCTTGGCCATAAAAGAATTTTTTCCATTGGCTTCAATTTATAATAATTTTTCCACTTTGTGGCATCTCACGTTGTTGTAGCTTTGCTTCAAGATTTTTGTACTGCAAATCTGCATTTCCATCCTTTGAAATTCTTCCTTTAATGTCGATTGGTACATGCTAATGCATGTAGCATGTAATTCATGCACTCTTCTAGTGAGTGCATCAACCCACTTTGTTATCTTTTTCTTTTGATATGGTTGATATCAAAGGTAGCGTGGATAATGTCGGTAAACCTTAGACTTAAGCCCGGTCTCCCTAGGTCCACCTAGATCTAGAGAAAACAAGGCGAGGGACATGACACTTTTCCTAATCTCTAATCATTGAATCTATTATCAAAGAAAGGATGTATGACATGCCTTTTGAGTATCAAGCTTTATTGTCCCTTCTTCTCTTGGTTCTCTTGTGGTATTATTGATCCACTACAATGAAACACAAACCAATCGAAAGTGAAAGCAATAATAGTATATTCAATGAGAACTTATACATGTGATCAAAGAATCATGTAGTAATAAAATTACAAAGGAGTGATTTTATGGGAAAGAAGCATTCCACTGTATTATATTAAGAGAAGTGGAAGATACAACCATTGGCTGTGATGTTTGCTAATTTCTCTTTCGATTGTCCACTTGCCTCTTGACACACACCCTTTCTCCAAACTTGCATGAAGATGATCTACAATAACTTGATAAGTTGAGATGAAGCCTTCAAGCATCTGATGTAGAGTACCACACACAATTCACAACCTATTCAACCTTAATCATTCATTACTTTCTCTTGCTTAATGCTTCTTCTTACTTAATTCTTAACCTTTTCCTTGAAATCCATCATTATATAGGAGAAAGAGATGGTTAAAGATATCAATATGATCCCACCAAATCCCGAGAAGAAAGGTAGGTAGGATCTCAACAACATGGATGCTAACTAATATTATAGAAAATTCCTTCTAGAACTTTCATGAACTTCTTCGGCAGTTTTTAGATTGCCTTCACACCATGTCTATATAGTGGCTTGTGGAATCGGGGCATTTCCACATCATACACCCAACCTATGACATCCTTCCAAAACAAACATTGTAGAAAAAATTACTTTCTCATGGGAAAGATCCTAACGAGAGTCGAGATACATGCTTGTGGACACATCCTGGGGTAACAAAATAATGTGTAACACAAAGTCATACTCACAAATGAACTCCAACCACCTACTCACAGAATTCAAGTTTGGTTGATCAATTAAATACTTCAGACCATTGTATGTTATGTTCTTAGTTTGAACATTTTTCCCATGAGGTAATGCCTCCATTTCTTGAGAGCGTGAAAAATAATTGTGATGGAAAGTCATGAGTGGCATAGTTTTTTTTCGTGGTCTTTCATCTTCCTGGATTCATAACAAATTACAAAACCATTACACGTCTAAAGTCCTCCTAGTCCTTGTTGCATGCATCTATACACAATGAAAGTCTTCATTAGGATTCTACCACAATCCTTAGAGTTGGACCCTTTGAACCAACAATTGCTGTCATTTGGAAGCTTTTCTCACAATCTTTTGTCCCATGAAACTTATTCTCCTTCCTTTGCAGGAAGTGGGTGATGGGGGTGAGCTATCGCCGATAATCCTGCAATGAAACTTGTGAACACAGATCCATAGGATATAAAACTATCATTCTTATGAATTGATGCATTCTCTAATGGGACACAATCTTCTCAAGATCCATATCCCATCTTTTTGAAATTAGGGCCCATAATGGATCTTCTTTTTAATAAATGAGCACTTGCTAAATTTGATATGAAGTTGGTGCTCTCTTAACATACGTCCACCATATTCATATATTGTTCGCAGTCTTTCTCGACTTGGAATACATGTATGTCATCCATGAATACTATTACAAACTTGTCTAGATAGTCCTGAATACACCATTCATTCGTGTGAAAGTGGGTGCATTTGATAACGCAAATGGAACCACTATGAATTCATAGTGACCATAAATTGTTCTAAAGGTGGCCTTCTTGATGTCTTCATCTTTATTCTTTTGGTGATATCCTGATCTAAGACATTTTTTCAAAAATATCTTAGCATCCTTCAGTCCAAAGAGATCAACGATCCCGCGACCAAAGGATACTTGTTCTTAGTAGTCACTTTTTTAATCTCTTTGAAATTGATGCACGATCTGATTAGTATCCTTCTTCCTCATGAATAGGGTAGAGGCACTAAGGTGTTCTGCCAGATATACCCCTTCTTCAACAATATGTGGATTTCTTTGAGCTTTGGCATACTCATTACGTAGGGCTTTCAACATTGGAGCTACTCGGGCATCAAGTTCTGAGAAGTCATTATCTCTTTTGAGAGACAGTCTTGGTACCTCTTAGGATACATCCTAAAATCCTTTAATGCACCACATGCTCTTTGATGTTGAGGACCTCATCCTTAGATTCTTCCTCAGCATGGAGTGCACCAAATAATTGACAACCTTTTTGTAGCACTTCTTCATCATTTGTTGAGATTTCTCTGACAACAACTTCTCTGAGAATTCCTTGGATTGTCCTCTGATTCCCTTCCTAATATAGGCAAGAGAATGCCTTGTTATGACAATCTAAGATGGCATGAATTGGTGATCTAACCAGTCCATACCAATTAGGCAATCAGAAGAACCTAAAGGCAAGATATTCAAGTCTTCCTTAGTACTTAGTCTATTCATATCCACTGGACATGATTCAACCAATTCCGTAACCTTTCTCTTAGTTTTCCTATAGCCAGTTGCGGCTAACCAAGATTTTCCATGCTTTATTCTTTGTAAATGCAAACTTTCCACCATTCTGGGATCTACATAACTATATGAATGGCTCGGAGTCATTGAAATAATATTAAAGGCATGGTTTTAATCGTACCTTCCACTTCAATGATGTGAAACTGATATTTTTCTTGCTTGTTGTTCCTTGGTTGCATAGATCCTTGGCCTCTTGCCTATGTCCTCCATTGTTTCTTCTTTTTGAACATTGTGGACAACTCTCACTTTGTCATTTCTATGGGGGAAATCTTTGTACGTAGCTTCCTTTACAACCCAACATTCCATGGGTGGATGTCTTGGCATCTGTTCACTTCCTTGACCTTCACAGGCTCTCTAAAGATGGCTCTCCTTGGGAACTGTTATTTACTTAGGGTGGCTTAGTTTCTTTCTTCCTCTGATCCATCTTGGAATTTCTCTTGTCTTCCCAAACCTTCAGTAGGCTTCTCTCTTTGTCGCTCATATAAGCATTTTTCTCTCCTTATAGTTTCTTCCATGATCTTAGGGTCATCATACTAGATCATAGCGATGGAAGGTGGAAGATCACTTAGATACCTTTGAATTTTGAGAGCCTCGTCTTTGATGAATGGAATATACTTTAGTAGTTCCAAAAACGTTCATTCATATTCATCGATGGTCATCTTTGCCCGACGAGGTTCAAGAACTCCTTCATATTTTTGTCATGGTATCTTTTAGTCAAATTGTTTATTTTCAAGAATGCTTCTTGGTTATTTCAAGTAATGTTTTTCTCTCTCTAAATGTGATCACATAAGATGATCCACCACATGGATGCCTTTCCTTTCAATTGATACATTTCAATTCTTCTTGCATGAGAGGAATAATTTTGTGGTTGGAAGTATTTCTTCATGCCGAGAAACCATGTTTCTACATCCTCCTCCTTCTTGTCCTCTCCATCAAACATAAGAGGAAGCCCAATCTTATTCATTTCTCCTTTAATTTCATCCACCCCATATCTCTATGTTTTAAATTTGGGGTGGGCTTGAAATATTATTATTGCCTTCTTATTGGAATGTTTCAGGGGGTGATGATGATGCCTACTAATGCCTCTCGATCTTATTTTCTTCTCAGGGGTTTTGTGACTCCCTGTTTTGCTTGAGTCTTTCTCCTTATCCAATTTCTTTTCTGTCCTTTCCAGGATCCACATCAAATTTAGGTTGAATTCTTGTTGTTCCTTAGCTTTCATAAGCTTCCTGCTATCTTCTCAGTGATTTGGGCCTCTCTTAGCAATCTTTCAATGATTTTCATCATGCTTCCTTCCTTATCTATCTCTTCTCATGCCCATTGGAGTTCAATAATTCTACTCTCAAATGGACATTCCATCCCTTTAGCTTCCTTCTATGAGCTAGAAGCATTATGTGCCTCCTACATTTCTCTTCGCCTTGAGTGTCAATTAAGCCCATTTGATCACGATGAGTAGTTGAACTCTACAAACACAATACGGCAAGTAATTTGTTAATTTGTGTTTCATGCTCGCATCCCACAAAATTCATAAGCCAAGAATCAGATTATAAGCGTTCATATTTCATGAATTTTCAGAGCTCTGCCACCGACTCTGTGATAATTTTAGGCCTTAGCCCTTTTCTCTTAGTTCCCAACCCACATGATCATGGTTTGTGACCAAGCGCTAGATCATTAGGTTCTTACTCGGGCCTTCATGCCTTCGAAATATTCCAAAGAACCTCACAACAATCCCTCGAAGTTCTAGATTACCGGACTCGTGAAGTAGGTTGGATCAATGGTACATGTCTACCAAGAATCCAAAGTCTGACACTCGCTATGGAACTTCAATCATGTGAACTCCGGGACTTCCTGACTTGAAACTTAGAGTTAGAAAGATTTCACACTTAGCTGCTTCAATCTGTGACTTGAACTTCCTGTTGTCTTGAGAGGGGTGAATCAATATCATGTAAAATTTAAAACCTTTTTCAACTTATGCTTAAACCATTAAACTATATCAATGAGAAATGAACAATAATTATGGGGTTACCTTATTACCATAATACACCATGCAACATGTGAAATAATCAATGGTTATTGTTCAAAAGGAGTAATGACTTCCAAAGGTAGCTACATATTCCAAATGTAGAGGAGGGATAAAACTCAAAGGAAGATACAATCCTCCAATATCAGAGAGAGTTTGAACGCTCTCCATCCTTTCCCCTTCCCTTCCACATTAGATATATGAGATAATAAAACTTTACATTAAATCATCACCATCAACCAATCATCACATAGAACCTAATAATGCTTCTGAGACTTCTTCAATTTTATACAATTATTCAATTCTTGAATTACTCTGATCACGTAGATAATATTACTTAATTTATTCTCTAAAACTCCTCAATTTTCCTGTAGATAATATTACTTAATTTATTCTCTAAAACTCCTCCAATTTTCACTCCTTGAATCCTCCCCAAAAAAAGGTTATAGAAAGAATGGTAGACTTTATTCAATTCTGGTCTGTTCAGAAGACCCAACTTGTACAACGTGCCCCGCGCTCCATATTTAAAATACGATTCTGAAAATCATACACAAGAAACTAAATTCCATACTCTTTCCAATGGAAGTGGTCCCACATCATTTGGATTCTATATGAAAAAGTTATGACTGTTTTACCTAGAACACATGTTTAATGACTAGCTTCAAGACTCGTCACAAACCCTATCTTGCATAGAGTGTATCTCCATAATTATAGTGAATCAAGAGCTGAAATTTTTATCAGAGGTACCTTCATATCTCTTCTCAATACCATAGAGATTTCACCATCTGAATCATTCTATAAAAAAAGTTATAGAAAAAATGGTAACATGACCTAAAAATAACATACCTTAGAACACATCACCAAAAGACTTCATCCTCCCTTGAAATCTGGCCTTCTTATCTTCTTATTACCTATTAAATTCGACTTGTATCAAATGAATGTATAATGATTTTTATGTATACCATTTATGTCACTTCCTTTTAACATTAAGTCCGACCTGACACTTTCTTATTTTGTAATTCTTTTCTTTAATTATTTTCAGGGCCTATATGTACTCTGACGCAACCCCTGCCCTCGACGGCACAGTCGCTCTACCAGGACCTTATTTTTTCCCGCGGCCCGAAGAGTCGACGCTCTTCCAACTCCCTCGGGAGGTCTTTACCCACAGTTTCCTCCGTCGATCCTTGCTCTTATCTAACGAAGGATCGGTTCTCGCGGCTTCGCGAATTCCGCGACCGGGAATTTGATTCTCGG
>SNQJ01S0020659.1:0-13260 GCA_010110895.2 Picea sitchensis
GTTTGTTTTGATAAGGTGCATTTCGATCACCGTAATGAAGGATACCAAAAAAGGTAAATTAGAGACATACTATCACCTCAAAGTGTAATAAAACATAACTATGGTTTGTTTTGACATGGCTTTAGTTTTGTAATAAAACTAATGCTTACTTCATGTAGCTGTGAAAATACACTACATCACTCACTCTTTATGTCAGTTCTCGCACAAGCTCTAGGTGTTTTCCCTTCAAGTGGCTTTCTACAAAGTTACGTGCTTTAAAACCCTTGGCGCAACACTAAACACTCTTGACATAATTCCAATCTAAATCATCGGATACAGCACCCTCCAACATTTCCTTACTTAATGCAAGTTTCACGTGAAGGGTCGTACATGTCTCTCATCCTGAACAACAAATAAAATATGCACATATGAGTTAGGCAGAAATATTAAAAATATAACAAAAGTATACACACATGCATATATTTTATTAGTTTCTTTTAAAAATCCAGTTTACATATGATAAACTTAAGAATATAGTCCGAAGAAAAATTCAGATAAATTTGCAAGATGGAGATAAACAAGTCAATGTCTGAGAATTTTCCTTAATGTTGCATGTAGGGAGAACCAGGGCCTATGTGTAACAGGAAGAGAGTCTTGTAATTAGCACATGATCATTATATCTTCTTCAAATTTCACCATTTGATAATATGGTAGCGATAAAGGTCATTCTTATATTATTAGGGATGGCAGTGGACATGGAGCCTTAGATTCATTCTCAAGCAGGGGTTATTTAGATACACCGGAACTTTAATCAAAATACCAACGACTTTAATAAGGTAGGGAAACCAATTCCTCACTAGTCATATCACTAGTCATAAGCACTGTGCTCCTCAAAAATTGAATCTTTTTCATGTTTATATTAGCTTGTCTATATTCTTCAGCATCATACATAGCTCTGAAAACCACATGAGAGAAGCAAAGTTACATTAATGAAGTGATAGAATATAACATATAAAGCAGAAATGAATATATGGAAAACAAAATATTTAAGATAATTACATCTTTTGGTCTGGTGGAGGATTCAGATTTGAAATTGAAAGTGGCCAACGATGTTTAGGTGGAGAATTGTAATAAGTATGCAATTCAACATGCAATTAAAGATTTCCTTCCGTACTCATACATCTTTATTGTATTGCTTTAGAATGCATGGAATCACTGCATTATATCGAGGAAGTTCATTTTTATTAAGCTTTTCATTTTCATTTAAATTAAGTAAAAAATTTCCAATTTATTTAAAATAAATTTGATGTTTTTAAATGGTTATTACAATAATAAAAATTTAAAATTATTTTTTATTTACATTTGAAAATTTGAATGTTCTTTTAAAGAAATAATACATTGCATTGAAAAAAAGTCAAGTGTTAATGAAAAGACTATATGCTTGTCATTAAAAAAAACATTTATGAGTGGTCTTTGTCCATGACATTTGTGGCCTCACCATTACAACAAATATGAACATCCTAGGAATATAGCGAAGCGAAACACATATGTAGAATTTTTCCTAAACAAAACGTGGAGCTTTCAAAATATAAGTTTTCAACAACATCGTACATGTTAACCATCCCGTTATAGAATATGGTGAGTTGGGAAGCCATGAATATAGTTAGATCCTAGTATCTCTTAATAGATGTCAGGGTTTATACTTCCGAACTAATGATATTGATTCGTTCTCGGCCTTGAAAAATGAAGAAGGCCACCTGAAAGCAATAAATCCTGAATTCAATTGATGATTCAACCTTCTTCATCAACCCTAGCAACAACAAGAACAAGGAGCTTATTTGGGCACAACACATACGCCCTAGAGAGTTTAAGAGATTGTGAGCATATTGAAATATAACATAGAGTATCAACATATTTTAAATAAGGATTAATCTCAATAGTTAGAGGAATTATGGATTTTATTATTATGGAGATGGGCACAATTAATGATTTTTTAATCTTAAATTCTCATCTAATGGTTATGCATTGAAGATGATGGCATATTTTTACTCGTCCTCCAAAATCAATGAGTCAGATTTATTGTTGATAACTTCTTTGCATTTATAAAAGCATCCGTTAACCTGTTTACTTTTTAACATTTACCTAATAATATTAAGAAATTACTGTAACATCATATGATTGCCACGTTTAAATAATTAACTTTTGGAATTCTTCAATTATCCAGTTTCTTCATGCATGGGTCTGAAATTTTTATTAAGTTTTTTTTAACCTGACATTTTTACTGAGTTTCTTTTATGTGCCCTAACTCTTTCGGCTCTTTCGGCGTTCCCCAGCCGCGCTCGTTCCCAGCCGCGAGTTAGCGGCTGTGCTAGTAGATATAAACAAGCCCCCATATCGAATGAATCATTCAGAATACAACGGAATGAGTAAGTAGACATTTATAGTTATCTTATAGTTAGTTGAACGAACACTACACTCGAATAAAAATACAGTTTTTAGGTCATGCACATGGTCTCTAGCCTCCTACGCACATGCGAAGATGTTCGCGCTATTTCAGTTTGTGAAATAATTTGTATCGTGTATTAGGTTATTCTTAAAAAAAAAAAAAAAATGGACTATCTTTGCATCTGCAAAAACATTATTCCATGTTATAATATAACTATCTTGAATTTATTTTTAAAAATCTTGAAATTATGCTTAAACAGTGAACCTGTATGAACAAAATTATGCTTAAATAGTGAACAACATAAAACACTAAGCTTTCTCTAGATGGATTTACCTGGTAAGCATTCAACTAGAGAGAGAAATAGCAGGCCCTGAATACATAGAATAAGTTCAAGTTGGATTGGTGATGTCGTCCAGAATCTCCTTGCACTAAAAAGTACATGGACAATAAATTATAGATGTTATTCACCCTCGTAATTATTCAATACTTAGAATGGAAATAGAAATAGCTATAGTTAACCTATCTCTCACTGTGCTTTCATATAAATAATTATAATGATAGTTATCTCACCCATTGTTATGTGTGGGTCAGAGTGGAACACCAAGTGGAAAGGAAACAACACTACCAATGTCTCCATGTTGCTTGCTTCAATACCAATATCTCCATGTTGCTTGCTTCAAGTAAGTTAGACTATTTCATTGTCCATTTTATTATTCGATTTGTTTTACAATAAAAGTATGATTTCACCTGTACTCACAAAGCTGGCGCTATGCTCACATAGATTTCTATATTATTTAAAGCTTTGGGTGGATGTAGGTTTGCAGGTTGAGGATCAGAGATGAAGTGCACAAGGAGGCTCTAAAAATACCTTTAAAAGGTAGCTAATAGATTGATGTGATGCAGTGAGGAGGTGGCCAGGCCCGAGGAGATGGAAACGAGAGGAGGAGTACAGGTTGTTGGCTTGATCACATCAGACTGCAATGCTCACTGCAAAGCAGAGCCTGCAGAAGCTTAAATCACTCTCTGAGATAATTAAGTTCCACCGCTTGGTATACCAATCATATATTTTATATATTAAATTGTTTTTAACAGTATGACAAATAATTTTTAACAAATTACTACCACCAGGGATATTTAGTCACATCCAATTTTTATTAGGTAATCAGAAAGTGGAGTCATACAATTTTAAAATTTTCATAACAACTTTTTTATTTTCAAAAAATCAAATTTAATACATAATTTTAAAAAGCTTTAACAAAAATTAAAATTTCGCATTAAAAATGTGTAAACACACCAATTCATATAACAAAATGTACCCACAAATACCTGGTCAACGCGCCTTGACCTCACGGGAAAGCTATAGTCCCCTCCTTGGCCGGAGGCCGGGACTAATAAGAAAAAATAATATCTTCGTAAATGGATAGTCTTAGGCCATCTTGCTTTGTGTCCTATTAAGAAACTAATAAATGAATATAAAAGCCATGACTATATAACTCAAGTGGCCTTCAGGGTCATTCGTAATCACTAACGCCAATAGCGTCTTCCAATGACCCATATTCCTTGTCATTTATGAGCCCATCAAAGGTCATTTGTAGTATTTCAATTGCTACCTTGATATCACCCATGTATTGTTTAAGATTTGTAGTTTTGGTAGTTCGGTGAGTAGGTTATTTGGTAGTAGGGCCCGTTTCTTCTTAGTTTTTCTCATCATGGTTAAGGATGTGAATTCCTTCACAATCCAAAAATGGTTAAGGATGTGAATTTTTTCATAATAGAAAAATGGTTGGTAATTTTAGGGAAGAGGGTTTGATTATTGAAAGTATGATGTGAATTCCTTCACAATCCAAAAATGGTTAAGGATGTGAATTTCTTCATAATAGAAAAATGGTTGGTAATTTTAAGGAAGAGGGTTTGATTATTGAAAGTATGGTGAACGTCAACTATAATTGTTTTAGAGAGAAATTAATAGTCCTTATTATTTTAGGTTTGACCTTGGCTATAGACTTGATCTCCATATATATATATCCTTCTTTACTATATGGTTGGGAACTTAGAAGCACATCCTTTCCGTTATAAATGAAAAAGGAAAAGATGTTGCATAAAGGAGCATTGGTAGTCTTTTTACATTTGAATCTATTAAATATTTTGGTAGAAGTGTTTCCATGAGGGTTGGGAAACTTGTTATCTTGTTTCTGGATAACCTTGATCTCTTCTTTCTTGGGGATTTGAATCATAACAAAGGAATATTTCTTTAGATCAAAATCCAAGGAAAGCACAACTAGTTCATCCAACCAAGCCAAAGAATGATGGGATATACTCCCTTGAGGGAACATCATTCTAGGGAATTATGGATTTATTAATTTATATCTTGATGTGGTAGTTTGTTAAAGTAGTACTTTCCAACATTTGAGCTATGTGCATGCTCATATAATATTGGTTTCTCAGTTTTGAGTGAGGTGCATCCTTATAATATAGATTTTGAATTGGAGAGTTATGTAAACCTATAAGAAGGGCATTTGAATCATGAATAAGACTAAGATATCTAATCTAAGATATTCTAATATTTCGGGTTTTCATGGTTATATATTGTATTTTCTTCATATTAGTGCCAACAATTTGTGTTTTTCGTAGTGATTTTTTCTTTCAGAGATTATTCCTTATCATTTGACATCAAATAAGTAATATCTTATATTTATCCCATTCACTCAAGGATTGGGTTCTATTGAGATTTCTCTACCACCGTACATGACCTCTTCCTTGTTTCTAGACTAAGACATATTAGTTTTTTGGTCCTTTGGAGGCCTCCCTCCCACCCACATTCCATATTCTTCTTTTCCAACCTTGACTCTCTGAGGATTTAGGTTTCTTTGAGGTCCATCCTTGAACCCTACTAGCTAATATAGTTAGTTATCTTGGCCACCATCTCCACCTAATGAACTATTCCTCAACAAAAAATTTATTTCTCCCATTCACTCAAGGATTTTGGGATTTGTGGAAGCCATCCTCCCATAGAAACCTTCCCATTGTTCTTAAGTTTCTTTCCTAAAATATTCTCACACTTAAATTGTTCATCTCGTCATCTCTCAAACAAACCTATTGGCACAATCCCTATCTAGATCCATACTCAGGGTGTTAGGGACCTTAACCTCTCAAGTGGGTAGAATAATATATTTCGATGTAATAAAGGTCAATATTAATAAGGCCTAGCAATAAGGAGGAATAAGTCAATTGTAAGAAGACCTAATAGAAGCTTTCGCTTCTAGAAGGATCTTCCTCTAGATTGTTCTTTGGGATAGATAGAGTATAAATAAGAGTAGAGGGTATGAGAAGTTTTTTCCTGGAAAATTATTGTAATAGAGCTCTGCTTTGTTGGAGGTTTCCTCCTCGAAGAGTCAAGTGAACATTGTTTCTTATCAATAACGGTATAATTCTGGTGTTGTGGTTCCATATAATCTGTTTTTCCACTGTTATCCCTGTAATATTTTAGTACTTTTTTGCTATCTCAGTGTTATTCTTTGCATTATTTCTCTATTTTGCTAATATAACAAATCTGGTACCTCACAAGTGGTATCATAGAACATTCCTTGGTAGAAAATTGTGGGTTAATTTTTTTTCAGGGTAGATACGTATTTTGGTGTCTTAAAGCTATAGAGATCTTTCGTTATGCACATAAACCCACGGTTGGGGAGTCATACACCTATGAAATACAAGTGGTACTTAAGCACACATTTGTCGACCACCCTTGTAACCTTTCTTGGTACCCCTTCGAGTGGTAATTCATCAGACAATACCTGTATATGGATCGACCTATATCTCTTGAAGCCCTCCATAGATAAACTGATATGTCACCTGACAGTTATAGTTCCACCAAGAACAACACTCGGGAAGATACTCTTTAGTTCATGGGTAGTCGGGTAGTACGGCTAAGGGCACGGTCTATCCTCCTTAGTTCGTGCCCTGAGATATTGGGCTAAGTACTAATGTTGGACCTCTCACATATATAAGAGAGCTATAGCACATGGAAAAACCTTAACTATATAACCCTTGGGATAGAAAAAAAAACAAAACAAACAAGATCTATTGATGCGTAGTTGTGCCTCTTGCATTTGGGTTGCGAAATTACAACACATTTCTTCCTGTTAAGAATTTGGGAATTTCATCACTGCAGTATTCTTCAGATCAGAGTATAACTCCGTAATAGTAAAAAAAAAAAAGTATAGTGGTCCTGTTGGCATACTTATTTGGGACCTATCCCATTGGACTCCCCTTTTCTCCTCGATCGCAGTCATACCTTTCATTTTAAAAAAAATCACGTGGACCCAAGGTCGTCTCAGCTTCCCCATTTTTCCACCTATTCCATTATATTTCCCTTCTTGCCCTGATCTTTTTGGTAGATATCACTTATAATCCCTTTTTGTGGTCCCACCCGCCCGTTTTTTCCTTACCTGCACTTCCCCTCTCCAAATGGCCACCACTTAGAACCAAGACCTATAAGATTCCATCAATCAAGCGACCTCTAAAATTGCCTCTACCAATTCCTTCCTTGCACAATTAGAAACCCACATAGAGAACAAATTTGACACCATGGATGCCAAATTCATGAACCAATTTAACACCCTTCATTCTTCCGTCAACTAGTTGTTGAACCACGCTTTAGGTCCTTCATCCTTGGACCAACCCTATGTTGTTGATTCCTCTCATTCTCTTCATTTTCAATCCAACTCCTTTTAGCGTGACCCACATCCTCTCCTTGTCGTGGTCAATAAATTTGATGGCTCCGATTGTACGGGTTGGGTCACTCAACTGGAGCATTATTTTTCTCTGCATGGTATTACTGATGAATTGGCCAAATGTTGCTATGTTGTTCTCTATCTATATCCTAAACGATGGAAATGGTGGAAATGGCCTAAAAATTCACGTCAAGGATATATTGTTTGGACCCATTTTGTCACATATCTCTATGAACACTTTGACATTGATACCCACTATCTTGGTTGATTGACCAAGTTGAAACAATCATGCACATTAGCCGACTTTATATCTACTTTTGAGCATTTGGCCTTTCAAACCGAGGGCATGTCAGATGCTTTCTTCCCTGAATGCTTTATCAATGGCGTAAAGGATGAAATCTAATCCCCATTTCGCATGGCCCACCCTCAAAGTTGGTTGGAAGCTATTAAACATGCTAAAGAAGCCAAACAAGTTGTTTTTTCCCAGAAAAAAAAACCAAAAAAAAAAACAATTGCTCTTTCATTCCTCATCCTCGGCCCACTAATCCTAACCCCCGGTCACTCCCCTCAAGGTCCAAAAATTAACTAGGGATGAAATGGATGAATTCCATTTGAAGGGTCTTTTCTATAATTGTGATGAAAAATATTTTATGGGGTGCAAGTGTAAGGAACAAAAACGTTTTATGGCCATTTCTGAAGATGTTCCTAAAGAAGATGTGACAGTTCCAATTGTTGAAGATCCCTCCCTTAACGATGCTACCCTGGGGCCTGCTGACCCACCTGAAGTTGAACTACTCATTTCCTTGCATGCTCTCACTGGTTTTTGTACTCCCCAAACTCTCAAGCTCATTGTCTATATTAAGAATAAGAAGGTCATCATCTTGGTTGACAGTGGTAGAACCCATAACTTTATTCATCGTCGCATTGCCCAAGAAACCAATTGCTATATTCATGTTATCAATAATTTTTAAATCATGATAGCCAATGGGGAGTCCATGACATGTGGTGGGTATTGTAAAAATGCATGTCTTCAAATTGGACATTACCACCTGAAATCTCATATGTTTGCCATCAACATGGGTGGGTGTGACATTGTGTTAGGTGATGAATGGTTATTCACTTTGGGTCCCATTCTTATGTATTTTAGGAATTAACCATGCAATTCCAATAGGAGGGACAAGGGTATCCCTTCCATGGTCTCACATATGGTTGTCCTGAGATCATCAGTTCCCATCGCATGGAGAAACTCCATAAGAAAGGCCACTCCAGTATTATTTCTCAACTCCATTCTATTCATGCAGTTGAGACACCCTCTATGCATCATGACCTCCAAGTTATTCTCTCCAAACACCAAGATGTTTTTTTCAATCCTTAGGGACTTCCTCCTTCTTGTGTTTTTCATGATCATTCCATACCCCTTATTCCTGGAATTTTTCCTCCCAATGTTCACCCTTATTGTCATACATTTTCCCAAAAGAATGAAATTGTGAAAATCATGTAGGAATTTCTCCAATCGGGTGTTATCTTCCCCAGTATCAACGCTTATTCTTCTCTTGTGTTCATGGTACTTAATAAAAAATGTAATTGACGCATGTGTCCTGACTTGTGTTCCCTAAAAAACAATCCATCAAGGACAAGTTTCCCATTCCTATCATTGATTATCTCTTTGATGAGTTGAGTGGTGCTCATTATTTCACCAAACTTGATCTTCTTTATGGCTACCACCAGATCTATATGCAAGATGTTGACATCCCCAAGACTAATTTTAGAACTCATGAGGGTCACTATGAGTTCTTGGTCATGCCCTTTGGCCTCTGTAATGCCCCCTCCACCTTCCAATGCCTCATGAATCATGTCTTTCATCTTTTATTCATCATTTTGTCTTAGTTTTAGTTTATGATATTCTCATCTACAGTAAAACTTGACAATCACATCTTTCCCATGTGGACCATGTTCTTCATCTACTCTCTCGGCATCAAAATTTCCTCAAACACTCTAAATGTGCCTTTGGTGCCTCAAAAGTTGAGTACTTGGGTCATATTGTTGGCAAGGTTGGTGTCCGGGTGGATCCTAAGAAGATTGAAGCCATGTAGGATTGGCCTCGGCCCAAGACTCTCAAAATTTTGCATGGTTTTTCGGGTTTAACAGGCTATTATCGCAAGTTTGTTTAGAATTATGGAAATATTGTGGCGCCTCTCACTGCTCTACTTAAAAGGAATTATTTCACTTGGACTCTCATAGATGATCAGTCCTTTCAAGCATTGAAGGTGTCTATGTGCACTACTCCGGTCTTGGCCATTCCTAATTTCACAAAGACCTTTGTCCTAGAATGTGATTCCTCTAGGCAAGGAATTGGAGTAGTATTTATGCAAGAGGGCAGACCTTTAGCCTTTACCAAAAAACAATTGTCATACCTCCATTTGGGCCAATCAATCTATGAAAAGGAAACGTTAGCTATTATGCATGAAGTAGAGCTCTAGCACACTTATCTCTTGGGACAATGCTTCCAAATTAAGACAAATCATCAAATCCTCAAGTATTTTTTGGAGCAACGACCTTCCTCTCTAGAGCAACAAAAATGGGTAACTAAGCTTTTTGGATATGGTTATGAGATCATTTACAAGAAAGGAAAAGAAAATGTGGTTGTCAACGCTCTTTCTTGAAAATATGAAGATGAAGGATCTATTTTCTCCCTATCCTTCATTGTCCCAGATTGGCTCCAAGTTGTTTGCTAGGAATGGCTATAAGATCCTAAAATTTTGCATATGATCCAACAATTGCAACACAATTCTCCAATGTCCCCATGGTAATATTGGCATAATGATGAGATTTGCTACAAAGGTCGTTTTTATTTAAGTAAACAGTCACAACTTAAATCCACGGTGCTCTCTAAGCTTCATGCTTCTCCCACAACTAGACACTCAAGGTTAACCAAAACCTATGATAGGGTCAAATGTTCTTTTTTCTGGGATGGTATGAAAAAGGATGTTTGCACTTTTGTGGAAGAATGTGATGTTTTTGAATGTAAAAAGGGAGAAACAATCAAAGCCCCTAGCACACTCCGACCACTTCCGATTCCACCCAATATTTGGAGGGACATCTCTATGGATTTCATTGTTGTATTGCCTAAATCAAGAAATAAGTCAGTCATCATGGTGGTACTTGATCGTCTTTCCAATTATGCGCATTTATGTGTTCTTCAACATCCATTTACGACATCCACTACAACTCAACATTTCATGGATCATGTCTTCAAGCTTCATGGCATGCCTCATTCTATTGTTTTTTATCGAGATCCCACTTTCACTAGCAAGTTTTGGCAAGAACTCTTCAAGCTACAGGACACCCAATTGCATCGCAAAACTGCCTATCATCCCCAGATTGATGATCAAGATGAAGTTGTCAACAAGTGTTTGGAGACTGATTTGAGGTGTTTTTCCTCTAAAAGGAAAAATAAATAGGCTCAATGGTTACGATTAGCTTAATGGTGGTACAACACTTCTTACAATACAACTACTCACATGACTCCTTTTGAAGCAGTATATGGACAAAATCCACCTTTCCTTCTCTCCTACATGTCGTGTATCTCAACGGTTCAGGTGGTTGACCAAACACTTACAATTCAAGAGGCTATTCTCCATACCCTCAAAGACAATTTGGTTGTGGCTCAGAATCGCATGAAGCAACAAGCCGATCAAGGTCGCTCAAAACATCAATTTTTTGAAGGCAACCAGGTATTTCTTCATCTGCAACCTTATAAACAAACTTCACTCATGGATGAACATTGTCAGAAACTGGCACCCAAATTTTATTGTCGTTATACCGTTCTCAAGCTCGTGGGATAGGTGGCCTGTAAGTTATTTTTTCCTAGTTCTTCCAAGCTCCATCTTGTTTTTCATGTCTCCTTCTTAAAGAATATGATTGTAACTAAGTTCCAAACTCAAACCAACCTTCTTGAGTTGGAGGAAGAAGGATCCATCTAGTTGCATCCAGGAGCCATTTTGGACGAGCATGAGCATCGTCTTCATGAGCACACCATCAAGGAAGTGTTAGTTCAGTGGAAAGATACAACCCTAGTCGATGCCACCCGGGAGCCAACTAACATTTTTCATCAATTTCCTCATCTCAAGCCTTGAGGAAATGGATGATTTTAAGGGGGAGTTCATGTTAGGTACCTAACCTACCTAACCCCTCAAGTGGGTAGAATAATATATTCACATGTGATAAACATCAATATTAATAAGGCCTCGAAATAAGGAGGAATAAGTCAATTGTAAGAAGACCGAATAGCAGCTTCCGCTTCTATAAGATCTTCCTCTAGATTGTTCTTTGGGATAGATAGAGTATAAATAAGAGTATAGGGCACGAGAAGTTTTTCCTTGGAAAATTATTATAATAAAGTTCTGCTCTGCTAGAGGTTTCCCCCTCAAAGAGGCAAGCGAACATTGTTTCCTATAAATAAAGGTATAATTTTGTTGTTGTGGTTCCATATAATTTGTTGTCCCCCTGTTATCTCTACAATATTTCAATACTCTATTGCTATATCGGTGTTATTCTCTGCATTATTTCTCTATTCTGCTAATATAATAGATCTCGTACCTTACATAGGGATTTAGTTTCACCTATATTGTCCACATCATCTCTCTCAATGGATTCTCACAAATCTTGTCCATTTGATGAATATTATCCCAACCTCTCTAATGTGGTTTAGGAAATAGTTAGTTCTCTTATTAATTCCCTTAGATTACAACCTATGGCTTCCACCTCCACCTTCTAGATAGATACCATAATTTCATTACACAAATATCATGTGAGATGCATGGAGATGTTTTGGATTCTTGAATCTACCCTTTCTTCTTACTTCCAAACCTACCTAAAGATTATGGAAGAGTGGCACCTCCTTCTTGTAGGTAACCATGTAGAGGGACTCATCCAAGTGTAGAAGTAATATCACCCATAATTTTATAAATATCTATGTGGAAAAGGTTTCACATGAAACTCCTACATGCATCACTATATAGGACACATTCTGTCAAGCCTTAAGAAGACATGTATATGTTATTTATACAACTTAATGTGTAGGTGTTTATAATTGTGCAAGCTCCGAGAAAATGTCTCCAGTAGTTGATAGAGGTATTCATTAAGCTCCACCTCCAAATTTAGATTAGAGATCTTAAAAAGGTACTTGTGCTCAATTTCAATTCAAGTTTTATTAATATGTTTTGTAATGAAATAGATTTATTTAAGAGTACCACTCTAGACCAAGCATTTCTCTAGGTCCTAGTGGTAGAATGCAATTTCAACAAGAGAGATAGATTTACATGCTTTCATAACCATAACCATAATCCTAACACTATCTCTAGCCCTAATACCTTCACCCCACAAACCCTCATCCATATCTAGCATGTAATTCACCTAGCCCTTGTCGTCATGCTAACTCTTCCTTCCCTCCATGGTGGTGCCACTATCACAAAACCCAAATCCATGATGTTGTTGAATGCCACTTCCTACAACAATAAATTATGTCTAGAACCTTATACTTTGATGAGAAAACAAGTGACTTTGCCATTGCCTCTTCATCTCCTAAACCTCCTCCCATAGAAATCCTTTCTCTAACTAAACCTACTACCACCAACCCCTCCTTCCTCTTGAATGAAAGTGTCAATTAGTTAGTTTTAACACTCATTTTTTCTCATAATTGTCAAATAAAGGACCAATTATCTACTATGATCCTTGAAAACAAAGGCCAAAAGCACCTTATCTCTCAAACATTTGTCAATAACCTATGGCTTCCTACTACCCCATATCCCTCACCATATCAATTGGGTCAGGTTCAACAAGATGTGCCTCATATTCATATTAACAAAGTCTATGCAGTCACTTTCTCAATTTGACACTTTTGGGATAGATTAGATTGTGATGTCTCTCCCCTTGACTACACTAATTTAATCCTAGAAATTCCCTAATAACAAAAATATAAATTCATGTACAATGCTCGTAGGAATACGTACTAGCTCCTTCAATATAAGAAATCCTTCCAACCTACCTCTGTTGGGATTTGGTGACAACCAATTACCAAAAACAAATTATGGATCCTATTATTCT